>CAJQZN010038629.1:0-31713 GCA_907164685.1 Colias eurytheme | reverse complement strand
TCTGCAGCTAGTCCGCTATAAAAATAAGATCATTTAGGAGTTTACTAACGATCGACAACACAAAATATAATTTTCGGATGTTCTTGGTTCCAGGGCGAACAATGTATGGGCGCAGAGCAATCTCCTTTGTACAATTTATTAATTATTGCGGAAATAATTTGTAAATCATGATACGGCGCATATATCTAATAGTAATTACTAATTAATATTTTTGTCAGGTTTCATTGTTGCTCTAAGTGACGCAATTATTTCGATGAATGGTGCAATTGCTTGTATGTAAACGTATTGTTCTTTTCACACGAAGCAAGCATTGCATTCATGGTTTTGTATGTGAATTGGCATTTTTTCTAAAATCTCATCTGTCGGTCTGTATGAGTAATCAAATTTTATCATTCATTTAAGTATCACTATTTAATTTCTCTCATAATCTTATTCGAGCATTGATCCTTATATTTGAGTTAACCTTTACTGACCCATAACATTTATATATTTCAGTAAATATTCAAAGGTCGAGTGAGAGTTTCGTTCGGAAACAAAGGCGTCAAAAACTTTAGCGATAAGCTGATAAGATATCATGTGTTAATTTGTACACGTTTTTCGAATATTACGCAGTAAAAAACGTTGAGTTTCTTGTGAAAGCGGGACTGGCCCTACAGTCAAAGTTACCGCACCGCGCCTTCCTCGTGAGGTTTACGTATAAATATAGAGATTGTGAAGTCGGTCGAGTAAACAACCGCATGAAAGTACTTACCTATATATACTTTAACGAGGAAAATATCGTTAGAAATTATACGTGATTTCCTTGAAACGATTTTCAATATTAATCAGAATAGTAGAAAAAACGTAACACATTTTATTTCTATTTCAAATAGCTTGTCTTGATTAACTCTGAGAAACTAATGAGACATTTGATTAAATAAACTTAAATAATTATAGATACTATATACTCGCCTATACTTTTTTTCCAATATTTATTTTGTTATGTCTTAATTCATCTCATATAAAAATGGTTTAATATTTTGCCTAAAGCCTATTGATTTTATAAGTTACTAAAATATCCTTATAAGTTGAACATAGGTACATTGTCGTACCTACAAATCGGAAATTTTTACATATTTAATTCCCTTATTAACACCAAAATTAATACTTTCCAGGTTATCAAGAGGAAACAGCGCGAACGCAGCTGCAGTGGCCCACCAGCTCGGAGACGTGATGGCGGCCAGCAGGGACCACGACTGTTCACGATTTTATTGTGATTCACAGTGATATCTATAGCTTACCAACTCTATAGAACCTAAAAGTGTTATAATTTATTTATTTTTTCGAGCAACCAGGACTCATTTTGTTAGAAACAAAAAAGCTATGTTAGTCTTAAAATAATTAATAATAAATTTATTATGACTAATGATATTGATTTAAAAGTGAATCAAATCAATACGAAAAGAATTGTAATTTAATTGATAAAAAATCGCAAATATAGTTCTGGTCCGGGAGCCAGCAGCAGATTTTATGACCAAGTTCCTCTCAAGCGGTAATTAGTAAAATGCATCAAAGTATAGTATTATGAAGCCTCGTGAACGTCAGCTGGAGCTCGGTTGGGGGGAAGAGCGGTTGTAGCCTCCCGTATCAGCTGACGGTTTTTCCACCAAGATACAGCCAGCTGACATATATATTTATCCACAGTTACATATAAGCTATCATCAGGTAAATTTTTGTTTGAGAGGAAATAACGGAAAATAAATTTTTCTTTAAATTTAACTTTCATGTTCGAGACACCAGCTGACGTATAATACACCATGTTGTAACCAGCTGACTATTTTTTTTCGTTGAGATATTGGGTTAGCTACAATTTGACAAATTTTTAGCTGAGAGGAAATGAATGAATGAATGTATTTTTTTTCCTATGTGCGTGGGAGGCTACAACCGCTCACCCCCCCAACCGAGCGCCAGCTGACGTTCACGAGGCTTTATAATACTATACTCTCATGCGTCTGACGAATTATCTCTTGAGAGGAAATAGTTAACCAAATTTGCACCTGGCTCCCTAACCATTCCTGTGACACATTTAGGATTCGCAAAACTCTGTAGAGTTGGGAACTGTGGTTGGGAACTACATGTACATGTGGACACTAGATTAGGAAACAAATGAAAAATTCGTTATTTATCCGTCTGTACAGACAGATAGATATAAATAATTGTGTAGCTATATTTTACTAGCATCTATAGCTAATATCAACATCCATTATGCAAATGTTTTGTATTGTCGACATGGAACATGATATTGGCCTAAGAAGTTTAATTCTATCAGAAAAAAATAGTGCATGCTTGTGAATCTAAAACATTTGTCACTGCAATCAATTTCGAATTTTAATAGAAAAAATGCAATTGCTAGTATCCGATTATATTATCCATGTTGCGTTTAAAAACACAAATTGACATTTTGACGGTTAGCTTTCCCTCCATTTTGATGCAGCATTAGGCCGCCTGTCCATCTGCAAGAAAACTTCCGCAAGAAATGTGCGACAGTCTGTCTGACAGCAACTTGCAAGTCTACTTGCAGGTGGAAACGCGGAATTAGACTTGCAAGCTGCCTTATTAAACAGTTTTAAATTATATTACTACATAGTTAGTGTTATTTATTAATTGATGACTTTTATCGATAAATAATATAAGTTGTGATTATAATGTAATAATTTATGAGTGATTTTAACTTTAAATAAAATAAGTACCTAATTTTATAAGTATAGGACATATTTAACAAACAGTATTGCCATGCCACTATAGTGAATAAATAAATTGTAATGTGGTAGAATTTCAGGATCGATGGTTGAAAATATTTTTTACAAGTTCATTAAACTTAAAATCATTCCACTTATTTCTTACTTTGTAAAATACTGATATCATCATATTAGGTACTCTTTTAAAATTATATTCATTAAGTACCTATTTCTCATAAGATAGTAGATAATAGAATGTGTACAATAATGTTAAATAGGAAATTATTTAAATACAGTGTGTTTCTTCTTTGAAAATTTTGTTGTAGTTTTTAGCCCAGAGGATATTTTTTACATCGTTTTACGTGTAAATTGAAGATACTTGATTACCTACATCAATTACGAAGCAATTTTGTCAAAAACAAAAATATTTGAAAAATTGGGCTTCTTCGGACAATTTTATCCGTATATTTTCGGGAGATAAAGAACAACACGCTGTATATTATTTTAATTTTCCGTATAATCCAATACCAGTAACTTATATTAATTCCAAAGTTCTATATATGCTTTCAATATAAATGCTTAAATTATATTTCATAAAATAAAACTATTTATTTAAATTATTCTAGACGTGCGAATAAGGTGTAAATACGCTTCGAAAATGTAAATTATTTATTTATTTTTACAATAAAAAGTTCAATTTAATATCGCATTTTTATTTACCCACCTATTTACTAGTGGTTATTTTTTTGCAGGACCTAAATATAAAATTCAATTTATTTCAAATATGTAGACATAAAATAGAAAATTAGAGATAGGTACATAATAATCGTTCATAGGTACTATATTATGTGTTTCCATTTATGTATATAGATGTATGATGGTAAAGGTATTGATGGGTATATACTATATACACACTAAATCTTCTTCTATATTATAAAGCTGAAGAGTTTGTTTGTTTGAACGCGATAAACTCAGGAACTACTGGTCAGATTTAAAAATTCTTTCGGAGATAGCCCATTTTTCGAGGAAGGCTATATCATCATGCTCAGACCAACAGGAGCGGAGCAATGCGGGTAAAACCGCGGGGCACAGCTAGTTGGTAATGAAGGAAATAAAAAACTGTCCGATTCAATTAAACATCATTTAATACGCATAGAAATACAATGGTTAAGAAATTTGTAAATTTTAAATCTTTTTTGTTCTTCATAATTTCCATGTAACCGCATTTCATTGAGGATCTGTAAAGAAATATACAGACTTTATGTTGCAATAGTCAAGAGTAGTTGTTAAGCTCATCTATCAGATAAAATGATATATTATAATGTGTGAAGATATAAGCCAAAAATAAGAAGCACATGTGTGACTTTACGTGTAGATTACGTCTTGCTCTCGCTCGGTCTCTTACCCGAGTCAGGCAATTACCTGACTTTCGCATTGCCATTCTGGAGTTTATACAACGCATTTCTACTACTACTACCTACTACATATATTATAAAAGCGCAAGTAGCTTTGTCTGTTGGTCTTTACTTCATCCCTAACCTACTTATTTGATGTAATTTGGTAAAAAATATCGGATATTTTTTTCTAGAAATCCCACGAAAACTGAAACTATTTTCCTTTACAATGCGAGTAAAGCTGCGGGAGGAAAGCTAGTGTTACGATAAATGTCCTACTTTGATCACCAGCTCCAAGGTCCAGGGTCGGTACATCATCAGGCACCTTCGCGTTCACCTCGTTGCATTCAATGCACGGCTGCAACTCGTCTTCCATCATATACAGCTGGGGAATGGCATTCATTGTTATTTTATTTTAATTACCACTAATAATTCTATGTATGAATATGTCGTGACATTTATACCACTTAAAACTGAACGAATGAACGCATTTCAATGATTTTTGCTTTACTAACGACATGTCATTGGATTGGGAAAAAAACTGTTAAAATTTTACAAAGTACATATGTTCAAGTATTGTATTTGTTACGGGCAACGTGATTAACTAGGCATTATTAATAAGGCCAAAGAGCGAAGGGCAAACTGATTAATTTAACACTTTGACCGGCCATTATTAATTATTCCCGAAAGCCCGTGGTGCATGTAATAAGTAAGTATTTGAGATATCGTGAATTTATCACTAGGATCGGGCAGTATTAATAATTTCTTAGTTGTTCCCGGCCAATGTGATAAATTGGACTACGGTTAAGACGACGGAGCCTATTCTGGGTAGTTAAAAAAAATAGGAGCCTAACCTAATCCACCCCAACAAACTTATTTAAACCATCGACTATGCAAACACTTCAGTTCATCTATTTTATTACCTTGTCCAAAATAGGGTGGGCATTATACATAATGACCGGGAAAAAAGAATAATCATGCCATTTTGACTGACCGGTTGGCTTGATTGGTAGTGGCCCTGCCTTCCAAGCCAGAGGTCGTGGGTTTGATTCCCACCCGGGGCAAATATTTGTGTGATAAACATTGATAAACATGTTTGCTCTGTGTCTGGGTGTTAATTATTTATATATAAGTATGTATTTAAAATTATATATGTATGTTTATCGGCCATCTGGTTTCCATAATACAAGCGAAAGCTTAGTATGGGATCAGATCGTGCCGTGTGTGGAAATTGTCCTGAATTATTTATTTATTAAAATTATTTATTTATTTTAGGACCGCTTTTTCAATGCTTGGATAAAACTTATCCGTCCAATAAAGTATTACACGATAATATTAAAATGTCGCGTAAACTGTCAAATACGGGCAATTAGAATACGTTTTTAAAATGGTAGTTTTATACATTATTCGACGAATAAGTTTTAACCAAGGATTGAAAAATCAGCCCTTAATCACTTAGCCCCTTTGCAAACAACCATATAACTAAACTCACCCGGCCATCAGTCCCATACCCAGTATACCGTTTACTGGGCACACTGTATCCGGTCGGTAACGCTTGTTCCCGCCGCGTGCAGCCCGACACCAGCGTGTGGGACCCGCCGCACCAGCGGTGGCAGATGTGCCTATAGGTATACATACATACATTTTGTACTGGGACATGTAGTTCTCATAAGAGTATATCGAAAAACCTAGAAGTCAACTCACTTAGTAACGCAACGGTTTGGCTACATTGGCATATTGCCAATTAGAACATCACTACATAGTATAAAACAAAGTCGCTTTCCCTGTCCCTATGTCCCTATGTCCCTATGTCCCTATGTCCCTATGTCCCTTTGTACGCTTAAATCTTTGAAACTACGCAACGGATTTTGATGCGGTTTTTTTTAATAGATAGAGTGATTCAAGAGGAAGGTTTATATGTATAATAATATCCATTAAATAGTGGAGAAGTACTGTTATTTTTGAGGTTTCTAATGTGATGTCGTAAAAAATTACATTATTTCCGCTTACATTGCAAACGCAGGCTGAACCCTACGAGTTTTATCAAAATAATGTACTAAGTATTATACACATTGAAAAGGTCTACAGAAAAGTCCACGATGGTATATGTCTATCTCTTATGGATAACCCACAATAACTTTTTTTTGTCATTTACTTTTTACGACAAATAATGGCTAATTTTCGAAGCGATTTTAACCAATACAGCATTAATCCTTAACCAATTAAATACCTTGAATACATTGTTCATTTAATATAGATCTATATGGCCATTTACACCGTATGATTTAAGTGAATATTTTCAAAGATATTACAGATTTAAAAATTGCGGGACGTAGCGTTTGCGGCGGTACCGGCCGGCCGCCCGGCTATATAATATTATACTAGCTGTTGCCCGCAGCTTCGCTAGCGTGGAAAAGATAAATTTTCATGATAAAAGTTTTCATCCCCTATTTTAGGTACCCCTTTAGGGGAGGAATTTTCTAAAAATCCTTTCTTAGTGGACGCCTACGTTATGTCATCTACCTGCCTGCCAAATTTCAGCCCGATACGTCCAGTGGTTTGGGCTGTGCGTTGATAGATCACTATATCAGTCACCTTTGAGTTTTGTATATATACATATAGATACCCGTGCGAAGCCGGAGCGGGCCGCTATTTTTTTTATACAACGTTCACAGTTTTTCTGTAGGTAGTGTATTAATATCAGCAATGCACCCGTGCGAAGCCGGGGCGGGTCGCTAGTATCCCTATAAAGGGATATGTAATGTGCACAGGCAATTATTTCGTAACTATTGCAGATATCAAACAACTTTAAACTGATATGGAAAGTACTTTACCTAATGAGTAAAATGACACATAACTTTTTTAAAATAACACGGGATCCTATATCCTAAAATTGTACTACAACACTTTCATTTGTACAGGGAAGTATGGGAACATAAAACCGAAAAAATAGAATAAAATTAGATTCACGGATGGCAGAGAGGTCAGGCGTATAAAATCCCGCTTTGTGATCGATTTTAATATATTCCCCCTGCCCCCTCAACTCACCGATCATCCGGCCGCTCAGCCGGCATCCACTCCTTCAGACACACCTCCCCCTCGCCCTCCCCCCTCTCCCCTTTCACTTGCGCCCGCAATGCGGGTAGTTTGGGCGGCGCGCCATGTGTGACGTCACGCGGCGACATGAGCGCGGGCGCACCGCACGCCGCACATGAAGCGCCAGTGGCGAGCTTGCGCTTTATCACCGCCGCCTGAGTGCAATAAAGCCATACTAATATTATAAATGCGAAAGTAACTCTGTCTGTCTGTCTGTTACTCAATCACGCCTTAACTACTGAACCAATTTGTATGAAATTTGGTATGGAGATACTTTGATACCCGAGAAAGGACATAGGCTACCTTTTATTACGAAATATGTACCACGGGCGAAGCCGGGGCGAACCTCTAGTAAATAGATATAGACATCCATTTATTTAACCCCAAAACCACAATCCGTATACACAACCTTAAAAGCAAGTGCTCGATTAAAAGCACACACCTTAAAAGGCTCCCATGACTTCTGATTCATTCGCATCACAATATTTTTCTCTATCCTCAAAGCCTCAAAAAATCCTATCAAAGTACATAATTGTAATAGGTATTAATAGATAAACAAAAAAAAATCTTTTTTTTTCTTCAATACCTTTTTATAAAAGCAATACCATTATTCATAAAAACATGACCGAGACATCTAACTACCTACTATTGTAGGTATGGTCAACTGAACCTTGCCTTTACCGCACGAATTCATATCGCAGCGATGTGTATAGCGAACAATGTGTCTGTAAATAACCAATAGTATCACTTCAAAAACACTAAACGCTTCAAACTTCAAACTAAATGAAACGACATGATTGGTTTTTTTCAAAAACTTTCCTCGCTACAGACCACCAAAACCACATTAATGCAAATAAAAATTATTTTATTTTAAAACAACATTCCCACATCACTCACATTAGGCTCCCCCAGTACTGCAGCCAACACCTGCAGCTTCTGGTGCAGCAGCCGCAGCTCCTTCTGCAGCTCGTCTCGAGCTGATAGAAGATCTATGATCTCCGACTTGCCATCTGTTATCTTGTTCAGGTCTTTTATGGCGGTCTGTAATTACCAAAACACAATATTAAACAAGCCTGAAATATTTTCTAGAGGTGAATCTTAGTATTAATTGTCAAATCGTAACAATTTTTTTAATCTTATGTAAAGTTAAAAACAAATTTTGTGAACTAGATTTAATGAGAAATGTTCCAAAAACGGGAAAAATACCTATATAATGAAAATAATTTATCTATACTAATATTATAAAGCTGAAGAGTTTGTTTGTTTGTTTGAACGCGCTAATCTCGGGAACTACTAGTCCGATTTGAAAAGTTCTTTCGGTGTTAGATTTAGTTCGCCCATTTATCGAGGAAGGTTATAGGCTATATATCATCACGCTAAGACCGACAGGAGCGGAGCCACGCGGGTGAAACCGCGCGGCACAGCTAGTTAAAAATAAAATGTTGTACGTAGATTACTAACACACCATTCGACATTAAAAAACAGCAAACTAACGCACACACGATTAAACGTCAAAGTAAGATGGCATAATTCAACTATCATGAGCCAAAAAGAGACAGCTAACATAATAAAATTAGCCACATTTGGAAATGCCACTCCCGGAGCACTAATAACCAGTAAATCTTTTACAAGAGCAGATAACAACGCTAAAACGATGAAAAATTTATAATAAATACAAAAATGAATCGCAAAATGTGTTGGTAAGCGCATAACTCGAGAACGGCTGAACCGATTTCGATAATTCTTTTTTTATTATATTCCTTGAAGTACGAGGATGGTTCTTATGTAGAGAAAACGTAAACATGTACCACGGGCGAAGCCGGGGCGGACCGCTAGTTTATAATAAATTAGATCTAGCAAAGATAGATAGCGAAAGAAACATATTTCTAAACTTATGACTGACCTGTTGGCTTGGTTGGTACTTGGTAGTGACCCTGCCTTTCAAGTCTCTGGTCGTGGGTTCAATTCCCACTCGGGGCAAATATTTGTGTGATGAACATATAGATGTTTGCTCTGTGTCTGGGTGTTAATTATCTATATAAGTATTTATTTAAAATTATATATATGTATGTTTATCAGCCATCTGGTTTCCATAACACAAGCGAAAGCTTAGGGATCATCAGATCGTGCCGCGTGTGAAAATTGTCCCGAAATATTCGTGCCGTGTGTGAAAATTTGTGGAGGAAGGAAGGTGGAATTCCTCCATCGAAAAAGGGAAGATCCTCGACCAGTCTACTCGACTGGCCAACCGTGAAGGCCCCGATGGATGATGTCGGAAAGTTGTATATATGCTATGTAGCGAAAACATTTCGCTTGCGCGATTCAGAGCGAGGTGTCGCTACAAATTGTCCCGAAATATTCAAAATTCAAAAATTCTTTATTTGGAACATACTTAATAACAAATTGTACATAAAATTAAATTACGATGACATCCGTAAAAGCAAAAGAGCTGTGGCAAATATTTATTATTATCTATCGGTTAATAAATTGCCGAGCTTTACAATATACCATCCACACATTATCCTGTCTCTGAAACTTGTCATGGCACACAGCAAGTCGTCTCTCGAGATCAGCTCGAACTGTCGCGAATTCAGACTCTGTGAGCAGACCAGCCAGGCGGGAGGTGTCCGCCTGCAGATAAAATACATTTGGGTTTGGTTCTTGTTATAAAATTAACCTTAACTGATTAAGATAAATTTTATAGCATTCAAATACTTTATAAATTAAGTTTTTTTTTTAATTGATCATCGACAATGCGAAACATCTCATGTGAATCCCGATTCTCGCCTTGTGACCGATTTTTTTAACCATTCTTTAAAAAAGTTGCTTTTCTAATATTACAAATTTTAGGTATTTAACTTTTCGCCAAATCCTATTCATATGGTATCGAAATACATATTATCTAAAGATAATATTTTATCTACTAATAATCATACCAAAAATTATTTCATTATGTACCAATTTCGTTATTTAATTCAGGTTATATCACCTTATCTCTCAATCCGTCGACCACTTCATCACGATCGGCCTTTTGCTCTCGAAGCATTTCCACGCATTCAACTAGACTCTGTAAACGAAAATGCAAAACTTACTAGCTTATCTTAATACTTATGTGAAAAAAGAATTGAAAGTCGAATTGAATCGATATCGAAAGAATACAGGAAAGATAATAATTAAATTTGCAATTTATTTATTATCTTATTTTATAAAATATCCTAATTGATTTAGGGCCGATTTTTCAATGCTTGGATAAAACTTATTCGTCGAATAATGTATAAAACTACCATTTTAAAAACGTATTCTAATTGCCCGTATTTGACAGTTTACGTGACATTTTAATATTATCGTGTAATACTTTATTGGACGGTTAAGTTTTATCCAAGCATTGAAAAATCGGCCCTTAAAATACTACTTTCTTACTACTTAATAATGCAAACTAACATGTAGCTCATTAGCCAATTGTGTTTGGAAGTTAGTGAGCGAGCGGTGCGCGTGGAGCGTTGTGTCCAACTCTGTTACTAGATCTTGGTATCTCTCTGTTAATTCTGTCACCGCTATAAAGTGGAATTATTTGTTTAAGAATATTCTATATCTCTTATATATAAAATTCTCGTGTCACAATGTTAGTCTGCATACTCCTCCGAAACGGGTGGACCGATTCTCATGAAATTTTCTGTGCATAATGCATATCGGGTAAGTCTGAGAATCGGCCAACATCAATTTTTATATGTACCACGGGCGAAGCCGGGGCGGACCGCTAGTATACATATATAAAACTCAAAGGTGACTGATATAGTGATCTATCAACGCACAGCCCAAACCACTGGACGTATCGGGTTGAAATTTGGCATGCAGGTAGATGTTAGGACGTAGGCATCCGCTAAGAAAGGATTTCCCGAAATTCTTGCGGGAACGGGGAAAAACGGGGATGCACGTACAAAGTCATGGGCGGAAGCTAGTAATAGATAAAGTCATAATTAATATGTCTTTCTGTGACTAAAATTCGTTTTTCACAATCTCGTTTGGTCACAAAAGTTATGTAGTAAATAGAGCACTTTATATGAGTCCCAGTTGAAATAACTTGCTAGTCTAGCAAGTGCTTGATTTCAACTTATCGTAATAGCTCTAAGTTAGATTTTTAAAATATTCAGAACTAAGTTATATCACAGACTCACAGTTATACGCAAGCTAATCACACACTACGGACAAAATAATTCATATGACGATGTAATCTTTCGGCAATACAATATAAAAAAAATGTGTGCGTGTACTAGTGTACACACGTAAGAAAGTGAAACTTCTTTATGACCTTATTTTTCAAAAAATAATTTACTATATGCAACTGTACAGAAATACGTCGAATCACGCGTGGTAGGGATAAGAAAAAAATGGCGCGTAACGGAAAAATGTCGCGCGTAACGAAAAAATGTTACACTAAATTTTTTTCCAACCCCGATAAAGAAGTTTCACTTCAATAATTAAAAACATATTTTACAAGTCTACAATCATATTACCAGCAGTTTCAGCATTATTGTTAACACTCTCGAGTAGTGTGAGACCGCTCTTGAGATCGGCTCGCATTTGCACCATTTGCTCGCGGAAACTTTGCATCTGAGAAAACAAACAAAATCAAATCAAATTATCTTCAGCCCCCATACCATGATGTTTAAAGTTTTAAAGCAGTATTGTTTCCAGTGTGAAAAACCGTAGCGTAGTCCGTAACAAAACATACCGTTTACGCATACATATATAATAATTGTATAAGCAATTCGATGTTAGGTACAAATATGAATTATTATTTACTAGCTTACCGCCCGCTTTGTCTAAAACCTAATAAATTATATACTATAACCTACCTCTTGAATCACTCTATCTATTTAAAAAAAACACATCAAAATCCGTTACGTAGTTTTAAAGATTTAAGCATACAAAGGGACAGAGGGACAGAGAAAGCGACTTTTTTTAACACGCTTTTTTATGCTATGTAGTGACTACGCATCGTAGACGGTCTACAGCTGCTGTAGGCTATAAGTGGTAGGCTTCGAGAATTTCAACTTAATAACTCAAACAATTATAGGACACTATTTCAGTAACAGAAAAATTTTAGTAAATATTTTATATCATTTGTATAGCAATTACCTGTGTGGCCAACCCGGCGTCGAACCCATGCAATTGCTCCGCGTAGTCCGTCGCTAAAGAGTGCAGTGTTGAGATGCGGGAGTCCAGTGATAACGCTATATCTAGCTTATCAGCTAGAGAAGGAATACGCAATAAATAAAAAATATACATTTTGAAAATATTAATTGTTAAGTTTTCTGGAATAAATTAAATATCAAAAATTATATAAATTTTGGAAAGAAATTACAAATTGCAAAGAAATCACAAGTTTTTGTAGTATGTGATAACGAATTAATATCTTTTCATTTAGTTCCCATTCATTGCTGCATTTTGTTTCATATATTTTAACATAACATGATCTGGCTACAGCTACTTACGCCCGAGTCCGAGTTTAAAAAGTTTATATTATTAATAAATTATTACATAAGAAATAGAAAAACAGCTTCTTTGATAAAATATTCGTTACTTTCTTACCAACACTTTTAGCAGTGTACAAAGCATTGTCTGCACTCGCTGTCGCTTTATTCGTCATAGTGTTCATAGCTTTGATTAATTCTTCTCGCAATTCGTGTATCGAGTCTCTGACAATATTAATAGCAGTTATTCTTCGAAGATTCACGTGCAATACCAAATTAACAAATCATAGATTGAAATTCGATTTTTACTAGAATAATTCTATAAAAAACACATCAAAATCCGTTCCGCAGTTTTGAAGATCTAAGCATAGAATATCCATTAGGGTCAGTAGAAACCGACTTTTCGTTCTACTTTGCAGTGATTTTACAAGTCAATATTACCACCAGTCTTATTTCTACGCGTAGGTACACAAAATCGAAATGGGTAAATAAATAATGACTATTCGCCAATACTTATAAAAGTTTACATGAATAAAAAGTGAAAAAAAAATCAAACCAAATTAAACTTACTGCATCTCATCACGAGTGACAGCATCCGCATCAGACGACGTTTTAGAAGACGATGGTTTCCTCATTATAGACATGGACGGTCTTGGCATGGATGCCGTGGACATGCGCGACATGAGCCGCGTCATGCCCGTCGCCTCTGAGGGCTTGGCTGAAGGGTCGATCAGTACTGACTTGCGAGCTGATGATGGCCGCGATTTTAACGCCTGAAGCGAAATAGTGGAGACAAAAAAGGGCAAGTAAAATAGGACAATTGTAAAGGACGTTGTGTAGGGTAGGAGATGGAAAATTTAAAGCTACATAGGGACTGAAGGAAATGAAAAGAATAACTTTAGAACAACTACTCTAAAAAATAAAGCTTTATTTTTTGTGTAGTTCAATCCGCTAATTTCAGGTATTATTGTTTCGAATGAACACCAATTTACAGCGGAGGGAAGTTGGTTTTTCCATCGCCAAATCGACTGCCACGTGTGCAAAGTTTCTAATTAGAATAAACAATTGGGCAAAGCTAGAAATTGAAACGTAAGGAAACGAAAGTAAATATTTTTATAGATTTTTGTTGTGCGCGTTAAAATATTTTTTTTTTCAATATAGGTAGATATAGACTAAACCTGTTGTGCTCTTTCTCTTTAATTAAAATATTGTATATTCTTATTTGTACGTATGTGTGGTGCACAATAAATATTTTTGAAGTGAAACTTCTTTATCGGGGTTGGAAAAAAATTGAGTGTAACATTTTTTCGTTCTGCGTGATTTTTTTCCGTTACGCGCCATCTTTTTCTTATCCCTACCACGCGTGATTCGACGTATTTCTGTAAAGTTGCATATTATAGTACTTAAATTATTTTTTGAAAAATAAGGTCGTAAAGAAGTTTCACTTCTGACGTGTGTACACGCACACATTTTTTTTATTTGATTTTTGATAAACTAACAGCAGCCGCCTCAGCCTCCGCCGCAGCTCTTTTCTGTTCCACCTCCTGCAGCAAGTTGTCCAGATCGTCGGGCTCCGCCCCCGCGATGGCGAGCAGGAGCCCCGTCATGCGGCTGATCGCTTGCTCTGCGGCGAGCACTCGGGCGTCCACCTGAATACGTTGTAGCTTGGGATTTGGGAATATCATCCATTTGGTGCAAATCACTAAATTTTTGTTCAGTAAACCGCTCTATACGGTTCCCGGAACGATAAAGTTCTTAAATAATTGTAAGTTAAATAATTGTAAAGCGATTCCAACTTCTGTATGATTTAAAGTTATACCGAGTTCCCCAGAAATATGTTGAAATTTTTAAAAAGTATTTTATGTATTTAAAGCTAACTAGGTATGTACTGATTAATACAAATAAATACGCCTCTATATTATGTAGATACTATTTCAATGTTCAATAACTTGATGAATTAATTTCAACTATCTACACATATGTCATTGCACCTTTTGCCCACCTGCATTGCCCTCATGGTATCTTGCAAAGACGCACTGCCTCTGGCCAGCTCGCTCCTGAGCGTTTCATTGTCGGGCAGTTTCAAAGGCATGGGCGGAGCTACTAGATCCTTTAGTTCTTTTACCGCTGACTCCAAGAGTGCGAATTGAGACTGTGTTACTACCTCGATGCTTCCCCGGGAATATGTTTCTGAATTAAATAACTATCTTAATATTGTGTAAATATTACCTACTGGCTATGCCCCGCGGTTTTACCCGCGTTGCTCCGCTACTGTTGGTCTTAGGGTAATGATATTATATTATGATAAATGGGCTATCTAACACCGAAGTCCGAAATAATTTTTCAAATCGGACCAGTAGTTAAACAAACTCTTCAGCTTCATAATATTAATTATTATAATATTAATAGTATAGATTTAGTATTCAACACTTTATGTATCGACACAGAAAAATAACTAGTAGGTAGCTAGTATCGATTAACTTTTAATTTGTGGCAGATTAGACAAAAGCCAAAGAGTATCTACTTCCTAATTAAGTCATAGACAGATCATAGAACTATCGCTGTAACAAATAAAAATACTTAAACCAACTCACCAGGACGTGTTGTTGGACCTTTTTCCACTGTAATTTAAATGAAAAATGAATAAGTAACAATATTCCATATTCGAAATGTAGTTAACTATTCGAATCAATTTTTTGTATTATAAATCAATTGCATCTTACCAATAAGAACTTTTTCTTTGCCACGTTTTTCCTCTAAAAATAAATTTATTCTTATTAACGAATACACATAACAAATAATAGAAGGAAACATGAAAAATAAAAATAAAGACCTGAAATTGCAATACTTGTTTCGGAGGGAATAGCTCTTTTCTGAAAAAAAAACGATAATTTTTTTTTGTGAGAGCAGGCCTTGAGCAGGCAAAGGAGCTGGCTGGATATATTTAAATTAATAATAATATAATATGTACATATTGTATTTTTTTGTTTTAATTTCGAAAGTACTAATTGATTTTATTCTATTCTAAGTATCTCCTTTGCTTTTTTCAAAATACTTTTAAATATATGTAGGTATAACTGTTTGTATAACTGTTTCTACTACTTGATAGTTTTAAGAGGTCAATGATTCCGAAATATTATTTAAAACTGTTTATAGACTAGTTCTAAAATTGTACGTAATTATTATTTAGACAGTATTATCGAAATGCATACCTTCTCTCTTGGCGACTTTTCCGCTTTTTCTTTGTCCCTTAAAGCTTTCTCCATCTTCTCCTTTTCTTTCTGTGCTAACTTTTCAGCCTTCTCCTTTTCTTTTTGGCTGAGCTTTTCAGCTTTTTCTTTTTCCTTTAGACCCAGTTTTTCTGCCTTTTCCTGTTCTTTTAGCGCTTGTCTTCCAGCCTTCTCTTGTTCCTTTTGTGCTTGCTTCTCTGCCTTTTCTTGTTCTTTTTGAGACAGTTTTTCAGCCTTCTCCTTTTCTTTTTGGCTCATCTTTTCAGCCTTTTCTTGTTCCTTTTGCGAGAGCTTCTCAGCTTTTTCTCTTTCCTTTTGACTCATCTTTTCAGCCTTTTCCTGTTCCTTTTGGGACAGCTTCTCAGCCTTTTCTTTTTCCTTTTGAGTCATCTTTTGGGCTTTTTCTTGTTCCTTTTGGGAAAGCTTCTCGGCCTTTTCTTTTTCCTTTTGGCTCATCTTTTGGGCTTTCTCTTGTTCTCTCTGCGCTTGTCGTTCCGCTTTTTCTTTTTCTTTACGTTCTAGTTTCTCAAGCTTCTCTTGCTCTTTCAGTGTCAATTTTTGAGCCTTTTGTTTCTCTTTCAACGCAGCTCTCTCTGCCCTATCTTTTTCCCTCTCTTCTATTTCTTTTGCCTTTTGAGCAAGTTCTTCCGCCTTCTCTTTTTCCCTTTGTTCTCTCACCTTCTTCGACTCTCTCTCTTGAATACCACTCATCCGCCCCTTTGGTGATCTGGGGCTTGGAGAAGAACTTCCAGACTCTTCCATTATCTTCTCTTTCTTTACCTTTTGTCGCGGAGGAGCTATATCGGTATATCTAATTTCCACTCGTTGTTCCAGTAGCCGCTGTTGACGGGCCAGTATATGCAATACCATTTGTAATACTTTGAAATTGATGACGTTCATCTACAATCAAATTTGTATTAGTTTATTATTTTAATTATTTATTTAAAACAAAAATATGTTATCGTTTTATGTTGCTTGTTATATAAGTTGCATAAACCCATTTTAGAATCGGTGCGTATAAACGTACAATGAACCATTATAGTCAATTCACTTCTGATATTAGTCACGATTTAGACCTCGGCATCAATATTTAATGGGTTGGAAACATCAAACAACTTATTATGTGCGCATTAAAGTTTAGACGATATGGCCATATGAACTCTTAGTAAGTACATAATATTCATTCTTAGCCTCAAGCTAAAACACGTAAGCATATTCCTTGTTCTGTATGTATAAAGATTTTTATTATTTTATTATTTTTTTATAATTATATGAACAAAATTTGTTATGAATTGTAGTCTTAAATGTAGTCTATCAAAAGTTAGTAAAGTACGAACTTCTTGAGGTCCCATAGCCTGGTTGATGAGGTCTTCTACACTTATTAGTAGACCAGAATCGCTCATATTTGGTTCATCGAATACCATCTTGATTTTATTCTATTATCGTGCAAATTTCGCAAATCTATGTAAATCGTTATAAAAGCGTCGTTTTCTTCTGGCAGGTGTCAGTGAAAACAAATGAAGGATTAGAAAGTAATTCCGGCAGCACAATGATTTATTTTGAAAAAGTTTTCTTTTGCTTAATGTTTCTCATTTTTCTATACTACTCTGTGATACTAATATTATATAGGCAAGATTCGTATGTATGTCTGTAACGAATTGGCTCAAGAAGTACGGGAAGGTTTTGTACGAGACTTTAATTTTATGTTACTCAGAAGAATAACACATGAGCTTCAGAAATACTTGCCCGCGGGTTTGTGTGGCACAGCTTTTTTCTTAAAAATTATACAAAATTGTTTGAATACGCAGAACTTTGAATGTAATATGCACATATGTATGGTGTATAATATGATCTATTTTGAATGATTAGTTTCAACTTCTTTTATATTATATTAGAGCCAGTAAAAAGAAGCAGTTTCCTACAATATAGACAAATCAGCTAACGGAGGAGATCAATAAAAAGAACAATATTTTTCTGTCTTTTATTCACTTACAACAATCAATACAATTCATTCTAATCAGAATAAAACAGCGTTTCAATAATTAATATTTATTTATAATAACTCCTATCAACACGTAACATCAAACAGTAATATAATTCATGATGTAATTTCTGCTCGATAATACTGAAACGAACGGCAAAGCGAACTATAAAAACGTGGAATGCACGAATCGATCAAAAAAATCACACTAGAAACCAGGCAAAAATAAATCTGTTTGTTTATAAATATATTTAGTATAATATCATATAAATAACAACTATGTCGCGCTATATAATATTTATTTACAGGTGGCGCGCTATGAACTTTCAACAAGGTATTGGAATTTGGAAATGTCGATATCAGGGAGATATCGGCGAGATATCAGGGAGATATCGGGGAGATATCGAGGTATAAGGTGATATCGCCTAATCTTCGAGGTTGCGGAAAGCCGCGGACATATCTTCGAGAAGTTGGTCGAAGTCCGCCTTGATCTTGGCTTCACCGTCCTTTACTGGGTCCTGCAATACGAAATATTAGCTTTTAGAAACAATATTAATGCGTTGAGGCATTTTTGAATAATAAAAATTAGTTATAGAACATTATAACACGTTTGATTCAGATGCCAGATGACATCATCATTAAAATTAAGTAAAAAAAAACATTAAATTGAAGTATTCGTCCTTGGTTAATTAAATCGATTATATTTTATTATCTGATACTGAATGAAGTAAAATATAGGGCACATTTCATAACATTCTAGGGCATCGAATTTGCGGAGTGCCACAGGGATCCGTCTTTGGTCCTTTGCTATTCAAAAGTTATAAGGATGCTACAACTTCACGGAGGAGGGCCACAAAGCTCAACTCTTGGTCCATTGCTATTCAACAGCTGCACCAATGCTGCAACTTCATGGAGGAGTGCCACAGGGGTCTATTCTTGGGCCACTGCTATTAAATACTTATACTATTGGTAGAACTGACACGAATATTATTCCCTATAATATTGGTAGAACTAACCTTGAATTTCATAGACGAAAGCTGGTACAAAACGGGCCCCATGGCATCGCGGATAACGTTCCACGTGACCTTGTTGTAAACTTGATAGATATATCACATCGCGGTGTGCCACAGGGGTCCATCTTTGGTCCATTACCATTCCATACCTATACTAGTGTTACAACTTCATAGGGGAGTGCCACAGGGGTCCATTCTTGGTCCACTGCTATTAAATACTTATGCTAATGATAGAACTGACCTTGAACTTCATAGACGAAAGCTGGTACAAAACGGGTCCCATAGCGTCACGGATGACGTTCCACGTGACCTTGTTGTCAGACTGCGCGGTGCTTTCTACGGCGTGACGCGACATGTCGTAGAACGAGATTATGTTCTTAAGCATGCCCACCGTCTTGTAGAACGGGCAGAAGCGGTCGTACGCAGAGTAGCTGTAAAAATAAGAAATAATTATAACAAATAATCATCAGAAAACACAATTTAATCATCAATAAGAACAGATTCTTATTCCAAGTAATTATTGAATTAATGTGAAAACTGTTTTCGAAATTTTATGTTTCAAAATTATCTAGCCTATTGTCCGAAGAATTGGCTTAATCTTCTATTCCCAATAATTAAGGTCTAGACAGACAAAAGCAGACCAAATTTGAATCAGATCACAAAGATGGTATCAGATTTCAAATTTAAAAAAAAAACATTATTGAGGTAAAAAAAAAACTACAAAAATTCGAATTTTGCATGTGCTCTTATTTTGAAGATGGTTTTTATAATTAAATATTCACCTGTTCTGCTGCAAGAAGTCGTCCTTGAGCAGCTTGGCCACTTCGAGCGTGATCTTGTCGGTCTCAGCGAGCGACGCTTTGCCGACCAGTTGCACGATTTCTGACAAGTCCTCTTCCTCTTGGAGGATCTCCTTGACCTGGTAGAGAATTTATATTAATTTTACTGTTGCAATGGTTATTTGAAATCTTAATATTTAGCTTTATGCTTATTTGAAAAATAAAGAGTAATAACGGGCGAAAATAACCTGTATGGTCTACATAATCGAATTTTCCTATTATTTAAAAAAATTGTTATAATTTAAAGTTAGAATATGAAATACTAGATTTCCGCCCGCGGCTTCGCTCGCGTTTCCGGGATAAAACCTATCCTATGTGTTAATCCAAGTAACCCTCACACAACACACAATTTCACACACACACACACACATACACATACCTGTTTTGGGTTGAAATTTGCTACTTAATTATAATAACCAATTCGAATTTGTATAGTTTTAAGTACTTTAAGCACTGTTTTCTTTTTTTGTCACTTATGTTGAACTGATAATTGGTGTACCTTGTTATTGGCGTACTTAATTATTAATTTACTATTTATTGTATTATAAGCTGTAAGGTACCTTTTTATAAATAAAATAAATAAATAAATAAAACCCTATATATGTGTGCTAAATTTCGTAATCGTTTCAGTAGTATTTGCGTGAAAGAGTAACAAACACACACACACATCCTCACAAACTTTCGCATTTATAATATTAGTAGGACAAACCTTTGTTCTGAGTGGCACGAATTCGGGGTAGTTCTTGTCGTAGAAGTCATCTAGAGCACGCATGTATTTACTGTGAAAAAAAATATTTAAAATAATTTGTATATTTTTAATACAATCTAAGCAAATTACGTTAAATTATAATTTCATATTTTTACACAACTACAATTTTACAACTAAAATTAAGTTCTTTATTCCGGTCCTTGGAGTCGGATTTATTAAAAAAAAAAATGATTTTATTAATTAATATAAAAACATATAATGATGATAATAAACCATTTCGAAACAATAATAAATGTAACTATTTTTTTAACTTCTCGATCCATTTAAGTAAGTTTTTTACCCATCAATAAAGATGTTGACTTGTTTTTAGTTTTTTTCTCTCATTATTATGCACTGTCTGCGCTTCGCGGTTTCATCTACATTGCTCCGCTCCTGTTGGTCTTAGATAATGATATATAGCCTATATACTATAGGCCCTATAGCCTTCCTCGATAAATGGGCTATCAAACACCGAAAGAATTTATCAAATCGAACCAGTAGTTCCCGAGATTAGCGCGTTCAAACAAAACTCTTCAGCTTTATAATATTAAAGTATGTTTTTACCTGTAAGAAATGAGCCAGTTAATGGACGGGAAGTGTTTCCTCTGCGCGAGCTTCTTGTCCAACCCCCAGAACACCTGCACGATACCCAGGGTTGCGGCAGTTACGGGGTCAGAGAAGTCACCTCCGGGGGGTGATACCGCACCCACGATTGATACGGAGCCTGGGGAGTAAATATTGTTTATTATTTAAAGAAAAAAAATGTGTGAGTAAGAAGTGAAACTTCTTTATGACCTTATTTTTCAAAAAATAATTTACTATATATGCAACTTTACAGAAATACGTCAATCACGCGAGGTAGGGATAAAAACAAGATGGCGCGTAACGGAAAAATGTCACGCGTAACGAAAAAATGTTACACTAAATTTTTTTCCAACCCCGTTATAGAAGTTTCAACTCAATTACGAGGCGAGATTCGTACATTGGAGAAGCGTACATGGCTTCTCTAAAGCTATTGCAATCTATATTATCTATTACGAATACATTTACTAGTATACATTACAAAAATTATATCAATCAAAATTAGGTATTTGCACTAAACTCTGGTTAGGTTTCTAAAAAAACTTGTGGTAATAAATTAATTAAGAAAATTTTACGGCCACCTAAACTATGCATTGCATAATTAGAAGACATGACAACGTCATCAATTTTATGTACCATAAAATATTGAAGGAAAACAAAAAATACATAAGAACCTTATCGCTTATCAGCGATCTCTTCCAAACAAAGTAAAATAGTTACAATGAATTGAACTCACCCTCCCTATCAGGGTTTCCAAGACACTTAACCCTTCCAGCCCTCTCGTAGAAGGAGGCCAATCGGGCCCCGAGGTACGCCGGATATCCGGAATCGGCGGGCATTTCCGCCAAACGTCCGGAAATCTCACGCAACGCTTCCGCCCAACGGGACGTGGAGTCCGCCATCATGGACACGTTGTAGCCCATGTCACGGAAGTATTCCGAGAGGGTTATACCTGTATACAAAAAAAAATTGGTTGTTTGTAAAGTAGGTTTACGATCGAGATGTTTACGTGATAACGTCTTATTGGTGGCAGCGCTCGAGATGAGACGGGAGATCGGTCCGTCTCTCTCTCGTTATACCTGCGATCGCGCTCGTGAGGTTTTGGTGTGACACAAGTTTCTGAACATGTCACCCGACTAAAACGATTTTAAAAACGTTATCACGTTAAAAATGTTATTTATTTAGTTAAACAATCAACAGGTAACATGGATAAATCGCCATTAATAGATATTGATATCTATACGATGATGTTATAAAGCTGAAGTTTTTTTGTTTGAACGCACTATTCTCAGGAACTAACTAACGGAGTTAGATAGCCCATTTATCGAGGATAGCTATATGGCTATACATATATCATCAATAAACTACACTTAACATTGTTTTACCAAAACTACGCTCTAAATTACCTACCCAACTCAAACATTTATTTATTCAATTAGACTTCGGTAAAAGCACTTTTGAATAATCATAACAGTTTAAATATTTACCAATCTGAGAAGCAGTATCAATGAAGAAGAACCGGCAAAAAACTCAATCCAACTATCTTGACTTCTACCCCCAAAACACTAACAAACAGACACACGTATACATACCAGTATAAATAGACGCTTCACGGGCAGCGACAGGCATGTTCGAGGTGTTAGCCACAAGTGCTGTACGTTTCATGATGGATTCTGTCACTCCGTCAATCTCAACGCTTAGCTCCGGGAAGTCACGGAGTACTTCGGACATCTCGTTACCTTGTTAATAAAAAGTATAAAATAAATAAAAAATATATTCTATTTTGATGTAAAACTTCTTTAAACTCGTTGAGAGTAAAATTTCGATGTCGCGTCATGGCAATACGTCATGGAGTAAGGCGGCGATTTTGGTGTCTTTGAATCTTGTCAAAGAAGTTTCACTTCTGAAACGTATGTTCGGCACACACGCACATTTTTTTGGTAGTTTTTCAGATATATAACGGTTATTCTATTCCATGAAAAGATAAATTAAACAAATCTAAAATCTTCTTTTCAATCTTGAATCAAGGACCTTGAGTTATGGAACTAAACTTTACTTACAACTAGCGGTCCGCCCCGGCTTCGCCCGTGGTACATATTTACGTTTTCTCTACATAAAAACCATCCTCGTACTTCAAGGAATATAATAAAAAAAGAATTATCGAAATCAGTTCAGCCGTTCTCGAGTTATGCGCTTACCAACACATTTTGCGATTCATTTTTATATATAAGAAGATATACATGTAATAAAATGAAAAAATATACAAATTAAACTTATTCCCAGTACATAGAACAACATATAATCGATTATTTTAATGTTTTTAATTTTTTTTAAACTTGTGTTAACTAATTTCAATATTAAATTATTGAATGTTGAATTGATTTGATTTGATTTGATTTGAAATAAAACTCACCACGCTCCCCGCACCCGACGTATACGATGACGTCAGAGTTGGAATATTTGGACAGAGCTTGAGAGATCACAGTCTTGCCGCAACCGAAAGCGCCGGGGATCGCTGTTGTACCGCCTTGTACACATCTATACAAAAATATCATAATATTAAACTCATATTTACAATTTTATCGCAGGTAAAACAAATAACTTAACTTTTTAACGGATTTTAAACGCGATTGTCGATCATTAGATGAGTTATATTCATTAAGGGCCGATTTTTCAATGCTTGGATAAAACTTATCCGTCCAATAAAGTATTACACGATAATATTAAAATGTCACGTAAACTGTCAAATATGGGCAATTAGAATACGTTTTTAAAATGCTAGTTTTATACATTACTCGACGAATAAGTTTTATCCAAGCATTGAAAAATCGGCCCTAAGTTTCAGATGTTCAATAAGCTAGTTATATTCAGTGAGTGAGTAATATTCAGTGAGTGAATGGTGTTCGGTGAGTTAATGTACGCGAAAAACGAGCCGACCACATGTTGTCCGCTAATTTACACAATATGTACAATTGGTATTCAATGAGCCTATCGATTAAAAAGTTCGTCATATTCAATAATTAGTTTTATTCACTGAGTGAGGGATATTCAGTTAGTGTGTGGTGTCCACTGAGTGAGTGATATTCAGTTAGTGTGTGGTGTCCACTGAGTGAGTGATATTCAGTTAGTGTGTGGTGTCCACTGAGTGAGTGATATGCAGTTTGTGTGTGGTGTCCACTGAGTGAGTGATATGCAGTTTGTGTGTGGTGTCCACTGAGTGATATTCACTGAGTGAGTCCACTGAGTTAGTGATGTCCACTGAGTGAGTTATGTCCACTGAGTGAGTGCTACCAATGTATATAACTTACGGGAAGAGCGAATCAAGCACACGTTGTCCCGTTAGCAGCGGATGGTTGGCGGGAAGCTTCTCTGTGACCGGGCGCGGCTGTCGCACCGGCCACACTTGTAACATCGTGTATTGAGCTTTCTCACCGTCGAACTCGGTTTCTAGCACCATGTCCTAGAGAAAATGGAGTTAATATCAATAATTAATGTTATTTTTTTAGGACTCATATACTAAGAGGCTAGAGGCAGTGGCAAGCCGAGACCTGAGTTTTATCAATTTTTCCATTCTTTAAAAATTGCTCTATAAAAAAGCATTCCAATGCTTTTCTTGAACAATCACACAATTTTCTTCTTTTTTTTATTATAGTTAATTTGTTATATAAGATACATAGATAGATTGATATTTATAATATGGAATAGTTACAATTCACATTATTAAAGTATCTACTAGCTAATATTCTTAAAAGATACAATAAAAATTATAATGTCAATAAAGTCAGTTTATTTCTATAATAAATGTATACTCACAGTGACTTTATAGTTGCCGGCTGGTGCGATATAAGTGACTGTACCCTTGGCCTTCGGTGGCATCAGCATCTTGTGCTTCACTAGAGTGTTCTCGTGGACGATACCGTAGAGATCACCACCGGTGATGTGCGAGCCCACCTGTGGTGAACAAAGTGATGATGAACAAGCGAGAAAGAATCATTTATTTTGATAAGGGCCAAAAACATACAAAAATACCAAAAAATAAGTACATATAGAAAAAAGTATGAAGAATAATTGTGGCAGTCCATTAAAAAAGGTTTTCATACATATATTTTTCTCAGAACATATTTTAGATGAGAATTATTTCACCGCATCGCTCTAAATCAAAAAAAAATAAATCAATACGGGCATGTTTCCGCAGCTCGACGAGTGCCTACTTTGCGTGATATAAGTAGTTAGACAAATTTATCTACTATTCTGTTTAAATATCCAACTAAAACCGACATCTGTTTAATTAATTTTTTATTACTTTTGACGTGACAACGTCTTATAATTCTATAGCCGGCTGCAAGCACGAAAAAACATGACTCATGCGGCGTTACCTCGCTCTGAGGCGTTCCATGTAAGGCTTGAAGTGCAAGCGAGAGCGCGGAACGAGCGACAAAGAAGCACAATAGGCCGTTGTCACGTTCAACTATCGTCAGTAAACCGACTTTACAGACAACCAATTTTTTGGACAAATTCCTTGAACTACAACATACCTTAACGTTCAAAGGGTTGAACTCCCAATCGATCTCCCGAGCCAAGCAGGGCACGTTCACACCCTTGGGGATGTAGATCGAGTTGGTCAGCTCGTTGATGTCCTTCAGCGGCCTCTGGATACCATCAAAGATGGAGCCGAGGATACCTGGTCCGAGTTCCACGGACAGCGGCTTGCCTGTACGGAGTACTGGGTCACCGACCGTCACACCCGATGTTTCTTCGTACACCTATGGGGAGAATGAATAAAAATATATAAACAGCATGAACATTCATCACACATAACTGTAGTTACAGTTATGTGTGATGAACATATATGTTTGGTCTGTGCGTATTAATAATCTACTATATAAAAATAAGTCGGGTTTTCCTTCCTGACGTTATAACTCCAGAACGCACGAACCGATTTCCTCGGTTTTGCATTCGTTGGAAAGGTCTCGGGCTCCGTGAGGTTTATAGCAAAGAAAAGGAATCTCTGGTGGCGAAACGGAGTTTGCCTGGTTTGCTAGTTATCTATATAAGTATTTATTTAAAATTATATATGTATGTTTATCAGCCATCTGGTTTCCATAACACAAGCGAAAGCTTAGTATGGGATCAGGTGTGCCGTGTGTGAAAAATTGTCCCGAAATATTTATTTATAGTTTAATGTAGGAAAGATAAAGAGTTTATGTATTACTACATTATGTTACAATTTAATATGTACAAAAAATATTCATAGCATGATAGATTACAGTTTAACTTGACAAGATATCGTAACAATTTACATTACAAAAAAAGTTTTTCAGTTACTGTCTTTAATGGTAAATATATATTGTACATTTGCGCTGGTGTTTGTATGAAAGTACCAATATTAATAATCTCTTTCGATACGTTTCCAAATTGAATAAAAAACTATAACATAAAAAACCAAAAAATTGTTGACTGTAGAACCACACCTTCACACTTCACAAAGCTGTCAAAACAACACATTTTCATTTACAAAATATCCAATTACCTGAATGGTAGCCATGTCACCCTCGAGCCTAATGATCTCGCCCACGAGTTCATTGTAGCCAACACGCACCAACTCGTACATAGCCGATCCGGACATCTTTTCCGCCGTTACGACTGGGCAGACGGACAAACATTTTGAAAAAAATTAAAGGATAGAATAGATCGATTAGATTCTTTCGACGTACTGCCTGAGCTATCGAGTATTAATATCTTCTTCTCTTAGATTTTTTAGAAGCCATAAAACTATATTTTTTATTAAATATAAAAAAATGTAGTATTTTTACAAAGCGTAATTTTAAGAGCCAGCGCGCACGAGCAACTTTGTCTCCGCAACTATTTTGTCTCTCCCATCAATTTGTATGGGGAGTTGCGTCGCTACGTGCGCGCACTTTCATACTAGCCCATGGGTGGGAGAGACAAAATAGTTGCGGAGACAAAAAAGTTGCGGAGACAAAGTTGCTCGTGCGCGCACTGTCTAATATGGGATATTATTTCAAACTTACCGGGTCCAGAAACGGCGAATACATAACCGAACCGCTCCTCATTCTCCTCATTGGCGATCGTCTTCAATGCGCCCTTTGACGCCATTTTCAATATATTTATAATATATTTTTATATCTGTGAACAATTTGTTGAACTTATTAACCAGTGAAATTTTGTAGGACGTTTCCAATGCTAATATTACATAAACATAACAAATAACATAAATTAAATTGCACATGGAAACCATAGTTAAAATAAGCACTTATAGAAACCGATAAACATCCAAATAGACAGGGAAGCAAGCAGAAAATAACATTTGACACAAGAAAAATAACCAATAAATCCTGCTTTAAAACATATATTTCAGATGTTTTCTTTAATTTGAATTAATTTTCTAAACTTTATATAATGTGAATGATAGGAGGCAATGTAGGAGACATGTCACTTAATAAGTGATTAGAGATTTTCTTTTATTTTATTTATTTATTTATGACACTTTATTGTACATATAACAGAAATTTAAAATAAGTGAATACACAAAATTGGAAAGTGTACAATAGGCGGCCTTATTGCTTAAAAGCAATCTCTTCCAGGCAACCATAAGATTTTCTTTTATTCATATGCACCAAATAACTATTCCAGATTGTAGTAAATGTTACCAAAAAGATGCTATTAAACACAAAGTTGAGAGGTACCATAATATGATGACCTAATTGAATGAAAATAATTAAGAGAAAATTATTATTTTATAAAATTGTAATTGTGTAAACAAACCTTTACAAATACACCCAATAAAAAGATTTTTTTGAAGTGAAACTTCTTTATCGGGGTTGGACAAAAATTTAGTGTAACATTTTTGCGTTACGCCGTACGCGTGACATTTTCGCGTTACGCCGTACGCGTGACATTTTTGCGTTACGCCATACTCGTGACATTTTTAAGGTCATAAAGAAGTTTCACTTCTAACGTGTGTACTCTAGTACACGCATACATTTTTATTTTTATATAATTTTGAACATAAATTATAGAAGTATGTCTTTATGGTTAGAAAAGTGCTGACAGATCAGCTGATCATTTATCACGCATACAACATGTCACTGATATCAACATCCATCAATGTCAATTGAGAATTGATTTTTTTTAGAACTTTCCATATCTATGATTTTCATAACCAATATCCAATTTTATCAATACTTGATAAACAAATTGATTTATTTAATATTTTAAATATTCTATTCATAACCAAAAATGCATATTTTTTAGAAAGAAAACATTATTCAAAACATAGAACTGTACATAAATAATGATTATTATAAAACACGGAGTGATGAGTTTCCAATTTATTTAGACGTACTATTTCTCTTACAAAATACTAAATGCTTACTTAACAAGAACTATAGTATATTCTATGAATGCAAAATGAAATATGTGAAGTACATGCATATATTACAATACATTTTATTTAAAAACATACATGATGACATGTTTTAGATAAAACCTCAAAATTCTCCAGTATCTTGGGGTGAACTAAAACCAACCTTTTCTTGAGTAACAAATATGTATTATGTAATTTGGATATAAAAATCATAAGAAATGAAATGAATGTATTGATATGTCTATATTGACTGAAAATGTAATCTTTTTTCAATATGCTCTGAATAAAAACTTTATAAAAACACATGTTTGAAGGAGAACATATCTGGATAAAAACTATAAAAAACATGTTTGAAGGAGAACATAAAATTTAAATATAACACAAAAAGAAATGGGGTTTTGAATTTTGTATCATCATTGTATGAGATGATAATATTTTATTCTCTTTCATTCATTTTTGATACAATATGTTTGATAATTGATACATAAATCCAATGGAATTCTTTGGTAAATAAGTATAACTTGGACTTGGTAAATGGTAATAATTAGACATCGGATTATATGCACTAACAAAATGCCAAAATATGCATGCAAATATGCACTAAAAAAGGCCGAAATATGCACTAAAAACGACTGATATGCCTAAAATATGCACAATAAAAAATCAAAAAACCTTTATTAATTTTAAATTTAAATCAAAGATTGTACAAAAACAGTGAAATTTTCTTGAAATTTAGTACCTATAGTTTTTGTGCCAATATACAATTTAGCATTTTAACCAAATTTTCGAGCGCAAATTTGTGACTTTTTGTCACCTGCGAGCCCTGTGTTGCCACCTTAGACCTTTCCGGGCTAAATCTAGCCCTATTTTGGAATTCAACCCGTGTTTTAAGTTTTTAGCCCCAAAAGGGTAATCTAGCCCTATTTTTAATGGCTCAAAAATTACTTAAAATGGAGCCCATTTTGTAATTTTTTGCCATTTTACCATGCCAAAATAGGGTTGGTTTACTCGCTGAGCGTTCTGATTGGCTAATAAAGGTTAGTCGACCAATCAAAACTCCCGCTACTTAACGAAATATGCACGATTGGGTAAAAAGGCTATAATATGCACTAACGCCGTTATTAGAGAGTTTTATTTGCAAATGCATATAATCCGATGTCTAGTAATAATCTAACATGGAAATGGTAGCAATATGAGTGTATAGTAATCTTCACTGGACACATTCATTATTACAAACTATCACATGACCAATATAGGTTCATGTTTTGAGTTGTTTAGTCGTATACATTTAGGTAGAAATAATTGAAACTTATATGCATTGAAGTCAATTTAAATAAAAGGTTTCCTAATCTTATTGGAATGTTTCTTTGATTTAAAAATAATAAGTGTGATAAATGCACAGTATAAAAATACAATGTAATAACTTAGTTTGGCTTGTAAAAATCGTTTTAAATTTATAAGCCTCTTAATTATTGTCCCAAAGAATAAATTTATGGACAAGGTAGGATTTGGGACAAACCGAATCAATATCAAACGATCACATGATTAAAAAAATATGTTCTTAAAAATGAAATGATTCAATAGTTATACAAATTATACTAATAATAAAGCTTACAATATGACTTTAAAACCCTTTAATGAGTAGAATCTAAAGAAAATATATAATAATGCAAAGTTAAGGCGTATTGCGGCACATCAAGCAAAAGCTTACCAAAAACCAAATAATAAGTAATATTCACAACCTTTAGCACAAGCACAAATTAAATTGTAATAAAAGTTTAAATTTAAAAGCAGATTTACAATAAAATCAACTCACGGGACAAGAAAGATGGAAAAGACGACCCGAGAATGGCGGAGGATCACAACTTATCACAAGACCAATGATAAAATTTATGTCAGCTGACCTAAGTCTATGATCTGTTGTCTATGCAAACATTTCATTGATTTTTTTGATTTATTATTACAAAAAAAAAATAAATAAATAACAGACTCCCATGCTACCATTAAATAATTGAAATATTTTCATATTTAATTTCCAAACCATCTTTGACATTAAAACAGTTCTAAAATGCCCATATTCATATACCATTTATACGTTATAATGATCTAAGGTTATTAGCTTTCCTCCCGAAGCTTCATACTAAAAACTTCATCAAAATCCGTTGCGTAGTTTTAAAGATTTAAGCATACATATGGATATTATATGTAGAGACAGAGAAAGTGACTTTGTTTAAGGCCGCCTTTCCATCTGCAAGAAAACTTCCGCGAGAAATGTCCGACAGTTTGTCTGACAGCAACTTGCAAGTCTAATTCCGCGTTTCCACCAGCTGTAAGTAGACTGGTTTTAATTTATAATATTTATTTTGATTGGTTTTAATTGATAAGTTTACTCATTTTTTTTAATATGATTAACAATATTTATTTTTTACATTTGCATTGATTGGTGTTAATTTATAAGTAATAAGAAGCAGAATATCTACAAAGTGTATGACTCATTAGCCACCCCGCGCCGCGGCCGCGCTTGTCGCACAGATTTTGTTCGTGGTGCCCTCTCTAGTAATAATACCTCAATTTAGGCAATAAGTGATAAGATAAGGCAGAACAAGGTTTCCCGGTTTGCCGGGTCAGTCAGTATAAAATTATAATTACATTATTTGTTTGAGTGACTATGAATTATATAGTTATACTTATAGTACGTTACAACTATAAGAGCGAGCGCGCACGAGCAACTTTGTCTCCGCAACTATTTTGTCTCCGCAACTATTTTGTCTCTCCACCCATGGGCTAGTATGAAAGTGCGCGCACGTAGCGACGCAACTCCCCATACAATTGATGGGAGAGACAAAATAGTTGCGGAGACAAAGTTGCTCGTGCGCGCTAGCTCTAACAGAATTAATGGTTCAGAATCATTGACTACTATTTTTATTCTCATTTATTTCTCACGATAAGAAATTGATTCTTACAAAGTATAATAGGGCTATCTTTCTTATATGTTCTAAGTGAGATATTATTATAATAAAATTAACACAGGAAATTAACCACATAACTTAATATATATCACATAATATAGCTACAATAATAAATTTAATCTACAATTCTTTCAAATTCTAAAACGTCAGTCTCTTTTTTTAGCCTCGTAGAGTGAGAATGTACATTCTCCCTCTACGTTTATTAAGTTATAAACAGACGTTCGAATTTGGTACGGACCGCACCGTGACCTTGGTGCGCTCCGGACCATATTCGATCGTGTGT
>CAJQZN010038628.1:0-13741 GCA_907164685.1 Colias eurytheme | reverse complement strand
TGACGTGCCGTGACGGTGACTGATGTGTGTGAGTGCACCCTAATGCTCTTCTCACTACATATTATAATAATATAATTGTAGAAGGTTGTGATTGGGTGAATAAACGCTGTCATGCATATATCCCAAAATAGTGTTCTATAAATTGAGAATTAATGTATTATTATTATTGATAGAAACTTTCTTTGAAAAATTTTTACATAAAGTATAAGCAAGTAGTTACAGATGTAATGTTGTTGAATCAAAGAAATTGGTATCTGTTTGATTATAATACATTTTCTTCACTTATAATATTACTACACGTGTTACTAACCCAAAAAAGGCTTCAGCGATATCGCATTAGCGTTATTTATATCTTATATCTTATCACTACTTTTTTTCCTTTCTATAAGCAAACAAATACTTGCAACAAAAGATTTCACATCGCCAAGAAGTGACTAACGTGTGAAATATAGTGTGAAATTAGCACTTAACGACACTTAACACTAGATAATATTATATAATGGTTATCTACTCGTAATACAATATGCATAAGCTTTAAGTGTCAGATCCGGTATTCTGTTGTGTCGAAGCTTAAAAGGCGCCAATCTTATGGCAATTGTAATAAATTTTCGGAAGATAATATCTCATACCAAAATTACTCGATTTCGAATCGTTTACTAATATTTAAAACGTAATATTCATTGCCATTTCGTAATTAAAACAATCAGTCCTTATAACGATTATATAACAAAACAATTTGACTCATCCGGAACGCGTTTAGAATTTTTATAAGCTCAATTCATTGAGTCGCAATTAACGATTACAATGGTATAAGTCATTGAAATTAATCATTATTATAATGATTGATTGTAAGTTAATGAGTCAGGTGGTGAGTCAGTTTCATCCCCACAGGACAGGGTTGTGTCATATCGTAAACAATAGGGGTGCGTCATAGTTGATTGGGACGAAAATGATGTTACTGGTTATGTGTTTGTTTTAGAGATGCTGATTGAGCAGTTGCGGTGAGGAATTACCTGACATCTTGTAACTTGTTATTCATTTAGCATTACGTAGCAATAATTAATAATATGTATGTAAACAGTACAAAAATGTAGGTATACGAATTATTAGCATATAATACTGTCCAAATAAATTGTTATCGTCGCAAAAAGACAATTCATTGTAGACAATTAAAAGTAACATGATTTGTATTTTATATCTATAAATAAGCTTTGTTTTATATTTAGCATGACTATGTCAAAACTTATCTATATTTACGAAACACTTTGATAACCCCTTATCGCGTGACAAACATCGAAAATTGTACAGAATTCAACGCAAGTTTTCGGTTTGGCCAAAGGCTATAATATAGCTTATAAATATAGCTTTTATGTAAATTGCGAGCTTCGGTCTTAGGTCATCGTTGTATTCAAGGAAACCCCTTTTGCATCTGTCATGTGATTGTTATGCCAACACTGGAAGCATGCGTCATTATCCTCACACGTCATTTTTATAAGCACTAATGGTATTTCTCTTGACGTTAAACGATTTTCTTTTTATACGGGTGTTGGGTAATATAGTTTATGTAAAACTGTTTAGCTATGATTTACCGTGAATTTGAGAAATATTGATTGTAATTATTATAGGCTTATTAAGAAGTTTTTACATACTAATAACTATAAATACATAAAGGCTACTGAGAAAATTTTAATTTTATAATTGTAATCCAAGAGAACAATTGAATAACTGGAGAAAATCGAAAAATCTTTCCCGTTGCAAACCTGATACCTTATCTATGTACAAAACATAGCTTATCTTGCAGTACCAAGATATTCAGTCTTCCTAGAAGATGAACCTTTTTTAGCAAAAAATCACAATACTACTTCTACTAATAAATAGTGCGTTGAAGGTAAGTTCAAAGGAATTACTAACTCGGATTTTCATTATTGTTTGACGCAACTGAAAGCCTTATGACCGTATAAGCTAATGTAAATATGAGTTGTCATGTAGTTGTGACGTCAGTATTTTTGCATTCTTTCGTTAATACGTATGCAGATGTGAATAACATTGAATTTTATTGTGTTAAAAGTTATGCCAAATGTAGTTAATCCATCATTAATTATTGTTATTAATATTAATGAATTAACATTAATTATTTTATGTCAGAGGAAGGAAAACGTAGACTCGTCATTTGGTGATAAGCGACACATTTTACACTTCACGCCTCATAACATTTATGTATTGGGAAACCACTAGGAGGAAATGCAAGCGTAATTTAGGGAGAAAAGAGATGAAACGTGTACGCCTAATTTTAGGTAAAAACTAAAGAAATAATCATTTTTCAGATTAAAAAACAAATCATTACCTATGTATGAATCAGAACACGTAAAAATATAATGCTACATTGAAACTTCTTTGCGACCAGACTGTCTTCACAGAACATACACAAACCGTATGGTAACGCATATGCTCCCAATATAAATTCAATATAAATTCGGTTCCCCTTTCGATATCCTGATAAGTAACGACATAAACACATGTACATCAAACGAACACCTGTACCAAAAATGACTCATTATTCCACATGAACGGTTGCAGTCCATATGTGACTGGAAACATAGGGGAAGTGAGTCACGGAGTCAACGATTTTGGGGTGCCCGTGACTTTTGAAAAACATACCGACAGACTGAATTAACGACTTTCCTTGTGGTCATTCGAGTAACACTACCGTTTTATGACCATATTGAAACAATATAAAGAGTGTTGATCGTTTGATCGATCAAGGAATTACATATTTCAATATATATATTTATTTTAAGTAGGTATTTCATTTATATGTAGTTTGCCTATAGGTGCACGTGCTTGTAATATCAAGTTAAATTTTAAGCAGATATTTTTGAACAAGTCGATGATAAATCTTCAGACCTCTCATCTAAAAGAAGCCTCAAACGTGACCTATCTTGTATTACTGAGACGTCTTCTGTAACGAAGACCTTGAAAGACCTTATTCATTCGATTTCAATGACGTGTTTACGTGATTTTGAAAGTAAAAGTCGTGTTATTAATGTGGATTAATGACAAGGATTATTATCGTTTCGAAATCGATGCTTATTGAAATTAAATGCAAAATTGGATGTAAATTTTATTCGGGTGACCTATAAACACTAGCAAAGATGAAGTACCTAAGTAATATATGTTTCTAGGGTTTTTTCCCGTTCTGTATAAATATTAAAACTTATTGTTTGATAATAATATGTTATAGTTATTGCTGTAATTGATTGTTAATCTGCAATAGAATTTTCTTAAAAATGAGCGCAGTTCTTTTCCCAGAAATTTTATTGATAAAAAAGATCATTTAAAAAAATAACAATAAACTGAACACAATTCTTAATTAAGAGCAATCAATTGACGCCATGGTATTTATAGATCCACGTTGCATCTACAGCTTGATGAGTAAGATGATGTTTAAGAAGCTTTTTAAAAATTAGATGTAAATTTCAATAAGTGTTCAATATTATTGCGATAACGTCATCGACACCATACAAGCAATACAAGCGAGTGCATTCACCCTCGAACTTAGATCATCTTTTAAAAAAGATCTGCCTACGAACTTTCGAGATGCCGCGCCGGTCTCGATTCTTTATTATGGGTTGTGTTGTTGTATCATAAAATTGATTATATTAAAACAATAGGTCGTGATTCATGTCTAATAATTTAATGATTTCTTAATTTTTTTTCTTCTATAATTTTTATGAAATTTAAATGAATTTGAATGTTTTTTTATTACTAAATGAATGGGATTTTTGTAGAAAATGTCATAAGTAGGTAGGTAATATATTACTAAGTATTTAGAAAAATACTTAATGCAAATAATTAAACAATTCACGAGTTTTTGTAATTGTAAAACAAATTGCACACTTACAATTTCTATTATGAATTACTACAAAATCTCTATTTAAGTTTTTGAAGTGAAAACTTCTTTAGCGGCGTTGAGCACTTTTTCTGTAATGGGTATATTACGTAGGTACCTTACTTAATAGTATGTAAGTAGATACTTCAAATTCAATATGTAACTACATTTTTTTTATTTTTCATGCGACATGTGCATTGTGCACACTGCTTTTCATACACTGCTGCTGCACTTTACTATTGATCGATAAGTCTAAATATTTTATATTATTTTGAAATTTTAATTGATAAGACGTAGATAATCAGATGTTATCTACTTATTAATAATATTTTTTAAGGGGGTAGGTAGGTACTTACCTAACTGAAGTAGGTAAATGTATAAACCCTCAGTATTAACCTCAAATAGGTTGTCATTAATTATTAATTACCTTTTTTTTATAGTGGGGAAAACTTCTCAGATACCCCCGGCTCCCGGGGATGGAGCCGTGGTTATGTCGGATTTCTACCGACTAAAACCCCACTCTGTTCCATCGCGCTGCTTTGGACGGAACTGCGGGAACGGTAACGACTCTACCGCGTGTCCCGCCCGCCCAATTACCTACATTTCAGTTATATTGACTTATGATATTGACGTTACGTAGGTATAACACTGGCTAGTTGTACTTAAATAACCTAATTACTCCGTCAGTCCTCGGATCACAGACACAATAGAAAATCTATTGTGTCTCGGCCCGATCGGGCCGCTCGGTGGTCAATGGGTTAAACTACCGAATTTTAATTGCGCGTTAGATTTATTAAAAGGCCGCATTCTTGATTCGATTAGTCATTCATATCAAGTATCTTTGTGTGCAATTTACTAAGATACTTACATTAAGTTAAAGTATGTATCGCGTAAACGACCTCAAAACGGCATTCGACCTAGTCGGACGTCGTAATCTAACATAACACAAGTCGAGTTTCAAACGCGAAAGTTTACGTTTCGTTTCCCTGACTACTTTAATATCATGCGAAAATAGCTTTTAGTCAAACAGCTTATAGTTTATTATAGCATAGCTATTTGGGGGACACGTGCGGAATCGAGGTATTAATGGAGTCGATTTCTTATAACAAAGCGCTGTAGAGCTAGCAGAATGTGTATTGTTTAGCGGCGCACTGCTGTATGTGTGCTTTGAAAGCGCTGCAGCGCTCGACGGTGTATTCCTACCACGCGATGACTCAAGCCTCGGTAAACAGTATGCGGGGCCGATGAGTCACCGTTTTACACATTCGCGTATAGTGTTTGAGAAGTGTTGTCAGTCTACAGTTGGACTCGTCAAGTAGGCAACCGAACCGTTTTAGGCGTTTATATCGCAGGTTTTTACTGCCAAACGCCAATACTTACACAAGAGTTGACGAGATAAAGGACAATAAAAACAGTACGTAGGTTAAGAACAAGTTTGTGAAAGTGTATTAGTTCTAGTTGTTAGTTTAAATGTGTGCGTGTCACAAGTGAAACGGTCGATACGTTGATGATTACAGTGGTATTTGTGGATTCCGTACATAGTTATAGTAGTGACTACAAAAATGCCTTCTAATAAGAAGTTAATATCGAAAATGAAGCAGATTGCCCAATGGATTTTAGTAGTGCATGTGGTAAGTTTATTATCTTTAAACTATACCTAGTTATTATATCTTACTTTTAGTTATAGTAATGAAGTAGTGGACTCAAATACTAGCATAGGATAAGATATGAATGAAAATACATCATTTATTTAATAGGAAACAATCAATATACTAAATAATATGTAAAACGGATGCAACCGCTGATTCCGAATCATTACATAGCTAAAGTTCTGATTTCAATTCCTTTCAATGCTAATATGAATTACAAATGATTACAAGGACAAATATTGAATTGTCAAGAATTATCCTAAAACATTAATTTCTGCTGGATGCATAATGATTTGGCTGAAAGTTGTCAAACCACACCTGTAAGACAAAGGAATGGGAGAGGTTATTGAAATAGCGAATGCAGGACACGGCTAGTATAGCTCTAAAGATCGCTCTATACGAAGTACCTATATCAAACACTATACAAACAAGGACGATTCTTTACAATGTTCTTTAGATTATGTATGTCCAATTCTTATACATATCCGTGGTATTTTTATTACCCACCCACCAACCTACCAATACCAATAACGAATATTGACAAACACAGCCCACAAGATTGTCAAAAGCCGAAGTAATTTATTATCCGCGTACAAAAAAGGTCAATAATTGAGTCATAAAATATCGAAATGAACTGAATGAAAAGAGAAAATAATATAGGTAATTAAGAATCATCAAAATAAATATTTCACATTATTAGATTGATACCAATAAATATAAATGTGATCTAAAGATTTTCAAAACTTTTGAAGAAATATTGTTAAATCGAGACACTAGTGGATATTGATTAGAACCCCCAGCAAACCCCCGGGTTGACTTAACTCAGTTACAAGTTCAAAGAGCAAAGTTTGCCGTAGCGTACTCGGCGCAACCTTTTATTGATAAGGAAATAAAATACACTACGAAACTACTTCCTGCTACTTGAAATGTTGTTTGCATACGCAAAACCAAGACTCCTATCAGATCTACAATGTTTCGAACAATACAAATGCGTGGTATAATCTTTTACCGAACATTAGAACGTCCGGTTTCTGGCAGATGTTAAACCAAAACACTTTTCAAACTCAGCTGCTCACGAACAAGGGTTCTCATAGCTCTCATTCATAATGATTTATCTCCACGTTTCATCCGGTCTTTCCTTAAAACGTGTCATAAGCATCGCATTCAAAATTCTCGCCTTTGAATGCCCTTTCAAACTTCTAACAATAAGAACAACATCAATAAAGAAAAAATTAATCTCTTTAACAATGAGGCATACATCCATAAGATTTCATTCACATTTTTTATGTGTTAGATTGAATCTAGAAGACAACGTTGTCTTAAATTTAATATAATAATTATCCTAAGTGACGTGTCCTCTTTAAGGAGCGTTGAAAATTTCGCCCTTAATTGTTTCCTTCATTGAAACACTCGTAAGGGTCTACTTAAGACCCCCGGCCTCTGGGCGATTCGGACTGGCAACTTAGTAATTAAGCTTATTTCCTCCGCTTGTTTTGTCATTTACAACAATTGTGTGTCTAATTTAGTGAAGCTAGATGAAATTAAGTGTACTTCGCCTTTCTGAGAATACTTCATAATCATAATAAATTGTTTCTTTAACTAGACAAATGGCAGACGTTCCGTCGCGTCGCCATCAGTCTAGAAATCAAAACAATTGGAAAGCACGTTTGCGGACTTTATCGAAATGGAAAGAAAAAAGGATGTCTGTTTAATTCAGATGTATAGACCTGTTTGCAGCTTCGGCTTCTAGTTTGCGGAACGTGACCAGACAAGGTTTGGCGACGTGGAATTGACCGCGACGCTCGTACATTCTGATTCCGATATGGTTTTCATTCCAATTTCCCTAGACTTTTATTTTCTCACGTAATATTCCATTGCTGTGATTGTCGATCTTATCGTTGTTCGGTTGTTTATATTTTAGTTTTATAACCAGTGGCGTCACGATGACAAAATCTTATCTATCTTGGCAAAATTAAAATGATTACATTTTGAAAACTTTTTGGCTTATATTTGGATTACCTAGTTTTAATAGTAAACATGCCATTTTCCTCTTGGTAATAACAGATAAAGATTTGTTAAAAGTAATGAATCATGCATTTATGATAAGGGCTTGTATCAGTTTGAAAAATATGAATTGATATGGTGCTGAAGGATTTTTCTACGCATAGTTATTGTTTGCTTCAACAATTTCTTTAGAGATTAAACTTAGTTTTGAGAATCCGTTTTTTATAGAATCTAAAAATCTGGCTTCATGACAGATGTGCGAGACGTTTATATTTATGTTATACGACACTGCAGTGCACTATTTTAGCTCGGCGAGCCAGGAGGCGTGTCTCCGGTATTTATACATCGCCGGGCTGACTCATGTGGCCGTCTGAAAGTTGTCCCACATCCTTAATACTGTGGGCATTACTCATAGCAAACCCGGAATTATAGCTTTCTCTATAATAAGATCAACTCTTTATTGTTATTTATGTTTGGATATGAACCGTGCATTGTTTACTTTGTTTAATTGTCATTCTTCAATGTTATTTGCGAACACTTGTATACGCTCACGATGATTCATATCAGTCTTGAAATTCTTTTGCGCTCTGAATTTGAGGCCGGCTTAGATGTTTGTTTATTTTAGTAGGTGTCTGCTAAAATGTGGTTAGCGATGAATACCGATAATACGATGTGAATTGTGGACTCATGTGATATGCAATTTATTTATTTTTATCTCTGCCACTCTGGATAAGATAAAGGTTAGATTAGGACTTGGTGACACATTTAATTTATAATGCTGACTTTGGAAAATTAGTCATACTCGGCATAAACGCTATATCATTATTGATTTAATTTTTGCTTGCAGAAATGTTTATACCTATCTGATAACTATGCGTAGGTATCATTATTATATTATATTATGTTCTTTAATTAAAAAATATATTTTAGCAGTTGTATTCTTCATTTTTCCTAAGGGCCTCATCGTGTTCTTTGATAGACTGAGAAATAAATAATGCAAAAAAACATACCTAAGCGTTATCATCATTTACAAAACATAAAAAAGTACACGAATGATAAGTTAATGGTAGTTATGAAATTAAACAACGAGCAATGTACTTTAATGACATGAGATACATTATAAACATGAATAATTCATGACAAAACAAACAATTAGTCGTTCATATTGATTATTGCAATAAAGACTCATCAAGCACATCAAAGGAATGAGGATATAGATTCAAACGGTCGTTTAGACCTTCAGTTTATATCGGTTTTGCTCGGAAGTGTATCATTAGTATCTGTAGTTGTACCGGAAAGTGAGCAATAGTCCACTATTACCCCTTTACAATTTGACGAATTGTGTTTGAGCAATATTCAATTCGATGCTTTCGAACCCTTCCGTTCCAGCGCTAGCATTGATTTGAATTGGTAAATAAAACGAGAGGGACCAAGCCCGAAACATTGATGATCTTTCAATCAATTATCATCACTCACCAGCTTGGTAGTTTCAAATATAATTAAGCTGTATAGTCAGGAGATGTGTAACACTATTTTTTTATAGATTTTTTTTTGTATCAAATCAATTCATTAAGAATTCCTATATATACTTAATTATACAATCGGATATACTCTCCGAAAATGGTCCACAAACCTCGACCACACAACGTTTTGCCCATTAAATTATTCAACTTAATAATGCTAAACTTTTAATGAGCTACTGTGATTTCTAACAAACAGCATTTTACAAATTCTAATTAAGCGTGAAAATAAATATGCAAATAACGACAAAATTTCTGTAGACATCACAAATCAAAACGAGGGTGGTGGAGCCGATGTTTAATTATGTAAATAAATTTTCATGCGTACGAAGGAATCGTTAAACAATGCACCAGATGAGCCTAGCCTTTCGATGTTGAAGTTTGAATAAAGAACAGCCCTGCGGGCAGCTTGAAACCGGTCGCCAATCTTTTTTTCTTATTTTAAAGTCTCCCTCATGTTTAATGACTGGCATGCTCGTTTGTTTCATAAAATTATTATGATTAAAAGCCTCCCTGCAACGGTAAGCCAAACTCAAGCAAACCGACGTTTAGTAATTTAAATATTCACGTAGGCAGGCTATACTTTTTTAATCGTTTAGCAATCACATTGTGTAATATATTATGCAATGCTTGTGGTAGGTACTCGGTACATTCAACTCGCATTTACGTAAACATCTCGAGGTCGGTGTTTCTTAGTTCCAAACATACTTGAGAGCTAAGCTTGAGGCCCTTGAAATTATTGGTGTTTTAGCTTCACAAACATTTTGTTTAATCAAAGAATACGCATACATTTTTTTTATAATCAATCGTTACAATGGCACTGCTCTGCATCTATGACCACAGATTAGAGAATAGTTACTTCGTAACAGATACATCACTCCCATACAAAAGCTAAAATACCTACGCTATATTTACCTACAAAATGCGCCGCAACTCGGCTGCAGTAAGAAATGTACTCTACGAACACGCACCGAGAAGCGAGTTTCCCGCGCACGCCGCGTGATTGCGTCATCAAACGAAAACTTTAGGGTTGTACCGAGCGCGTAAATTAAACACAGAGTTGCTGAAACACTTAATTTTTTATTGTTAATTATATTTGTTACATTATACAATAAAAAAATGAAATCTTATTGATAGTAGTTGTTTCCTTCGGTTTCACCCGCGTGGACCTGCTATATGTGTCTCCTGGATAAAAAGTAGCCTGGTAGGTTTGTGAGTTTCTTTGTTACTGCGTGGCTCGGGGGCTGCTGACTATATGGCTGAGATTTACGGGTTCACGGGTAGAGGGTTCATTCAGGTGAATCTGCGGCCACAAGACCAATACAGATAAAAATTATATGTGCTTTAATACATCGACACCCGTCCACATCGCAATAACCGGGCATCTTGGTAGCGAGCGCGGGAAACGTGACGCGGGTGCGCAGTCTCGCGTGTGCCAACCAACTGCCGCTTGGGTCGGTACCGACCTACTGTGCGGTAGGCACTTATAGCGCGACCTTGAGCGAGTGACGGAGGCCTGCTATGACTCAATTCTTAAAATTTGGCAGTAACTCAAAAAATTGGCATTCCTTTTATCACCTAATCGTATTATACAATGCAAGCACAATATCTCATAATATTCTTTATGCTCGTCCTCATAAACAGAAATGGTCCCTAATAATGATCGCAGTCGAGGGGAGAGAGCGCCTAACCGACCGTTACGGTCGTCGGATATGTGACCGCTGCATTTTATTACCATTTTACTCTGCCACATAATCGACCTTCATGATGAAGGGCTTCTTTTCATCTAATCTTCGTCAGGTATATTCCGGCCAAATTAAATTTTCAATGTGCACTTAAAACCCATCTGAAAGAAATAAAAAAAATATAGCTTCGAGTTTTTGATAGCATTAATGCTGATGTAATTTTTTTTTGTTGCAGGTTGAATTTCTAGAGGCATATTGCACACCTCGAGACACAGCGCGCAGATCTCCACAACACAAGCGTCGCTCGCGAGAACCACGTCGTTCACCCGACACCAGATGGCGAAACGATTCCCGTAGACAAAACTACGATTTTGAAAGACGACCATACGAATACGAATCAAGGAGATACTTTGGAAGGGAATACGACGCAGATTCAGGAAGGCGGCCATTTGACGCTGAGTCAGCGCGAAGGCGCGCGGATTACGAGTCGGCCAGAAGGACAGACTTTGATTTGTCTGCTCCCGAATCGCGTAGAAGAAGTCCTGAGAGCGCGCCCGAGGGTTCTGCAGACTCCCCACCAGAGCCAGCGCCGTCTGCTCCTTTGAGACAGGAACGACAATCGAGACATCGTTCACAGCAATATTACGAGTCTGGTAAGTTTAATACTATATCTTTAGAAATCAGACCTTTAAAATAAAGTCGTATATGAGTAACGAATACATAATACGATACAAATCACTTGATAAACAATTATATTGAAGTACGTGTATACAAAATATTATTATAAAAGTAGCGACGAGCTCATCTCCGAGGAATGAGGACAAAAGATCCTTTCTTCTTGCAAAACAATCGCGGTAGAGTCTTGTTAAAAGCATTGTTCTCGAGGCACCAAACTATCCTGTCCTTCCCGTCCATACACCTGGAAAAAAGTAAAAAAATGTTAAAAGCATACACTTATAAATTTCACATGTAATAAGTTACAAATATACGTAACATTAATTAGTGTACCATTTAATATTGTATTATTATTTCTCATGACAATAATTAAAAGGACAGTTATTTAAACATCTGAATACGTATTTGTAACATTTCGTTCTGGATTGATTGAGAGACATCGCATCTCATGCCTCATTTCGTTTCCAATAGTGTTGTAGAAACGTTCAACTAGTAGTTTCAACAGAAGCCGATTGGACATCCACAATTAGGCGGCGGAGCTAATAAAACCTGCACTAGCAGTGAAGCAACAATGGCAACTTTTAATCAGCCTTTTTCCCGTTTGTTCGTCTAGACTGAAAAAATCTCGGACGTAATAAATAGAGGCTTTTGATTGCAATATTTCACTGTGAAATCATGACTTATCTCTCTTCTACTATAACCAGATTCTTTATTATTTGCGTAAGTCGTCATCGTCGCTGTAATTATCGTATTGTCATAAAATAACAAAAGTTAGTAATTCTCTTTTAGAAACATTATTTGGCTGTATGTTTTAAAGTACCCTTTATTTTTAAACAGAATTTATCCAAAAGACAGAATAAGCCGAGCTAACGCGGACTTAAATGGTTTCGGATTCCACCATGTATGGTTATTAACTTAAATCGGATATCCGCTACGTGTATGATGATGTCATGTCATTGCTATGTTTTTCTGTATGGCAGTATTAACTGAATGACAATACGTTTTAATCTTAACCGTTATGGTCAAATAACATTGCTTTATCTCCTCTAATATCCCAACTTTGAAAAGACATTAAACATGTAAATCGTGGCAATTCAACAAAATCGTGCTCGTAGGGCACACGTCCAGTCACGCGGAAACGTAATTACGTCACCTAATGACGTCACTTTACACACCCCTGTCACTAATAGACAATTTCGTGTTTTAGGAACCGTTATTAGAATTAGAAAGCTTCTAGTTAATTTTAATGTCTTTCCCTACGCATCTTTAAATAAATTGCAATGATTCGAGTTAATTTAGATAATTAATTCTCGTTCAAAGTTTAGTTTAAATTGTAAATTGAAGAATGTGAGCGCTCATTAGTCATTAGCCAATAATGTCTAATTGGCAATATTCGCCAACGCTGTTGCTAGGCAATTTCCCTGTAAGGGTTTGTCGCGGCTAGAGGGCTAAATCCAGGCTTTAACATGCATTCAGAGGGATGCCTTTGTTGTTCGAAGCAAGGAATTCTCATTAGGGTATTCCTGCTTGCTTTTGAAATTACATTAGCATCGTATGCATGAGGACATAGACTTTTTTTCTCGAGGAAATCTATGAATGTGTCTCATTATAAAGGAATAAATAAACACACATAGTAGTCTAAATTAAATCTTATGAAGTAATCTGTATTAATATAATAATACATAGATGTAAAAATTATAATAATTTGCTTATACAAAAATATATTATATTATATTTTTGTCCACAAATTTGAGCTGAGAAGTAAAGCTCGAAAGACTATGTTCGATGTTTTATTTGAAAAAATCTTATTTGAAATACGTTCAGAAAAGATTTAAAAACTCCCTCGTTTAATATGAATTTATTATACACAATATGTGCACATTCTCGTTTATTTTTAAGAGACCACTTGAGACGAATCGTGGTCTCAGACTTGAAGGATGTTTCTAGCTCGTTACTCACATTTTATTCTTAAAAGCCTTTAAATTTTGTTGGATCTCGTCATTTAATCTCAACTTATGTTCATAATTGTATTGTTATGTCAAATCGGGATATAGGATATTAATTTTGTTTTTTTTTTATTGTTATAGAATCATCTACAGACGACCGGTCGTCCTCAACAGAAGAAGAAGAGGAAGAAGACGAGTTCGGTGAATTCGATCCATTTGCAACTGCACCGTCCTTGCATTCGCCTGACAGTGGACGTTCTGATCCACGTTACGCAAACGCTCCTCGCAGAAATCCCAGTCCATATTATTACGGCGATTTGTTTAAAACTGCACCGCCCCCACCTGCACCTTCAGCCCCAGCAGCATCCTCGAC
>CAJQZN010038627.1:0-64327 GCA_907164685.1 Colias eurytheme | reverse complement strand
CTCTTTAAGAATACTGGTATCCTTACTGTACCATCACAGTATATATTATTTAATAATATTTTGCATGTACACAAAAATGCCGACGTACACACAAGAGTAGGAGATAGACACTGTTATGGCACAAGGAACAGAAATAGAATTGAAATGCCATTTTTCCGATTAGCTAAAGTTAAAAATTCATTTATGGGTCAAGGTATACGCTTTTACAATAGAATTCCTCATAATATTAAAGAGTTTGGTAGTGCTAAATTTAAAACTTATGTAAAAAATATATTAGTTCAGAGAGCCTATTATAGCATTAAGGAATATATGGAAGATGAAAATCCATGGAGGGTTGTCGCGTAAGAACCACAGGACAGTTCTTTGGCATATTATGATATATTATGTAGTTAGATTTAAGTTACAGATTATGTAATATTGACAATATGATTTTAAAAGAGCAACTATGGAGTTTCTTGCCGGTTCTTCTCCATAGATACTGCTTTCCGAATCGGTGGTAAATGTTAAAAATACTTATGTAATGACGGTTCGAAAGTGCTACTAAAAGTAGTCTAATTGAATAAATAAATGTTTGAGTTTGAGTTTGAGTTTGAATTAACTAGAAATATAACATACTAGCTTTCCACCCGCAGCTTCGCCCGCGCAGTCAAAGAAAAACCCGCATAGTTCCCGTTCCCGTGGGATTTCCGGGATAAAACCTATCCTCTTTCCCGGGGTCAAAAGTAGCCTATGTCCTTTCTCGGGTATCAAAATATCTCTATACCAAATTTCATGCAAATTGGTTCAGTAGTTAAGGCGTGATTGAGTAACAGACAGACAGAGTTAGGTACTTTCGCATTTATAATATTAGTATGGATATTCGTATTTATGCCTGTTGTTATCAGTCATAATAATATTATGTATATCTAGATGTTGCTACGGGTAATTCTCTTTTTATGGAAATCATTGTTTGTTTTTATATAATAGATTCAGTATCTTAATATGTTATATAAAAGAATTAAAAAAAGACTTATTAACTCAATTAATTCTAGTCTCTTGTTTTTTTATATTATCAATATAACAAAACATCACAAATATATTATATTAAGCAATAATTATTGTTTAAGTGGTTAAAAATATGTATTGACATTTCAAAAGTGCTTCTCGAAGAAGTCTATTTGAATAAATAAATGTTTGAGTTTGAGTTTGAAATAAAAAAAATACATTATATTGAGAAACTCCTTTTTTGAAGTCAGTTGAAAATGGTAAAATTAATGTAAAAGCATGATGCATACTCAGATTGTAATATTTTCAATTGTAACCAGATGACGAGGGTAAGCTAATAGAATTTCAAATGTGGTTTTTACGGGTTTCTGTGATAGCCTGCTATTTGTTGAAATATATTGAAGTATGATATGGAAATGGGTGCTAGTTTTAATGTATAGAAATGATGTCGATGTAGCAAAAGCTAACTTTAAACCTATGTTACATAATAATTATGTTGGTTGGTTTCTTTCTTTTAAATACTTACTGAACCGATGTGATTTCGCTGTTCTTAAATGGTAGATTAATTTTTGACAGTATGTAAAACGATACAATACTTAATTAATTTTTATTATAACATCGATTTCTTAATGAAATTGTATGCTAGCGAAAATCTCTTTTTTATCGAATAGAGTGGTGATAATTTTAAATCTCTATGTCTAATTTATATTAATTAAAACCTACCGTGTTAGCGATGGAAATCTCAAATTAGCACTTTTTCATCATTCAACAATTACTGCCAATCGCTTTGAAAGCGTAATAAACTAAAACAACAAGCCATTAAAACATACCCATCAATTCGATTTAAATCGAATAACTTTAATTTATCATTGTGGCAATTTAAATGCAGTAATGTGTGAATTTCGTGGATTAATTTCAAAATCAAATAGTTCCCAAATTATATTGGTTCATTGATGTGGAATCAGCGCTCATTGAGTGGCGGTAAAATTATATTCTCGTTTAGATAACGGCGATGAAAACAAAACGAACCAAAATATGGACCCTCTTCACGATGGGCAGCGTTGGCCCAACAAATGATCGATGTTTGCCGCCGTTACGGCGATTAAACTCAAACTCAAACATTTATTTATTCAATTAAACATCTTCTAGAAGCACTTTTGAATCGCCATAACATATATTTAACACTAGCTTCCGCCCGCGACTCCGTCCGCGCGGAAAAATTAAGATTTATTTTTTTTATAGTATTAATTTTCCGGGATAAAAAGTATCCTATTTTATGCCCAGGATAATAAGGTTTAATTATACCAAGTTTCATCGAAATCGAACCGTTAGTTTTCACGTGATGCCTTCACATACAGACAGACAGACAGACAGACAGACAGACAAAATTTTTTTTAATCACATATTTGGATTTGGTATCGATCTAGTGCTATTTATTTTTTCAATATTTTTAATGTACAGAATTGACCCTTCTACAGATTTATTATATGTAAGTATAGATTTACCACTGATTCGGAAAGCAGTATCTATGGAGAATTAAATAAAAATATACAAGGACGACCAATCATAGACATTTAGGGTGCTTAATGCTTATCCACCAATGTGCGAGAATTATAGCGAGGAATGCGTTTGTTAATAAACAATCATATCGCGTCATTTAGTTTGAAGCCTTTAGCTATTTTTCAAAAGTTATATTAATTCATATAATTTCTTTGTTGTTTTAAGTACAATGTGTCCCATTAGAAATGGTTTTACTAACTTTACTACTAAATTAACTCTGTGACCCAAACAGAGTTTAATAAATCTTACCTTTTTAAATTTCATCGGCATGTGACTTCATGTTTTCTGTAACAACAAAAACATTAAATTAAAAATAAATTAAGGTGACTTTCATACACATTTTTTTAAATATATTGTTTCAGTCGAATTAATTCTAAATTTTTGAGATATTATTATTTGAGGCTTACAATACAATAAAATATATTTCAGGACAATTTTCACACACGGCACAATCTGATCCCATACTAAGCTTATATTTAGCTTGTGTTATGGAAACCAGATGGCTGATAAACATACATATATTATTTTTAAATAAATACGTATATAGATAATTAACACCCAGACACAGAGCAAACATCTATGTTCGTCACACAAATATTTGCCCCGAGTGGGAATCGAACCCACGACCTCTGGCTTGTAAGGCAGGGCCACTACCAACCAAGCCAACCGATCAGTCAATATTTATCCCAACGATTTATTCGGAAGTTCAAATAGGTACTTCATTTTTTAGTTTTAAACATTATACTCGCGTAAAACAAAGAACTAGATAGAAAACAATAACACTACATAGTAGGTACCTATAAAACAAAGTCGCGTTCTCTGTCCCTATGTCCCTATGTATGCTTAAATCTTTAAAACTACGCAACAGATTTTGATGCGGTTTTTTTAATAGATAGAGTGATTCAAGAGGAAGGTTTTAGTATATAATTTATTATGTTTTAGACAAAGCGGGCGAAGCCGCTGGCGGAAAGCTAGTTATATCTATAAAATAAAATATTCTCATTATTTAGCCATTTACGTAACTATTTATTATGAAAATAAAAATATCATAAAATACAAAGTTGTTTACTCGATCGTTACAAAGTGGTCTATTGAAATTGTACGTAAATTGAAAAACAAATATAAATATTGGTTCGAATACGAGTATAATAAATACTTCTCATTGTTAAAGCTTGTTGCATGGATACAAAAAAGGCAATACAATTAATAATTGTAATGTATTAAAATATGTATATCCGGAATACATTTTTCAGTATTTTTCTATATTTTTTAAGAGTCGATAGTAAACTATTTAAAAAATTACGAATAAATTTTAAATATATCTTAACTATAGGCTTTATTATTCCAATCGGTTAGTTTCTAAACAAACTGAGTTTAATTATTAGGCGGCATAAAAAATAAAAATCACACTTGAACTTTATTGTATTGTACATTAATAAGTGTACAAAGTTTGAATTAAATCTGTCTGTTTATGGATCAGAATCAAAACGGTTATATACAAACATAGAGCTAATAGAAGTGTATAAAAATACGATTTACTTATTAAAATTCTTATAACTCTGAATGCCTATTAAATAAACGCAAAAAATTATGTTCTAATAAACTATGACGTCACAAGATGGCGCTGAGCTATTCTTAGCTCAATAGCAGTCCACATTCTTAACAACATCGCTCTCTCTCGTGTGTTGATTTAATCTAAAAGATCATAAAGTGAATTATCCTTAACCCAAAAGCGCACTTTGGGGTATTGGTAAGATGAGGCAACACTTTCATGTAATTTTATTATACTTGTGATTGAGTAGCAACTGTGTAATGAAGTAACGTAGATAAATATTATATAGAACTAGATAGTGTAAGTATATAATATGAAAGATTAATATAGGATGAATAAATATAGTTTTAAATCTGTTATAAATAATATGTAAATGTGTGATATTCACGTAAAAAAAATATAAAATACAACGTTTCATTAATGAAGTTGAAGGCAAAGGACGTATGTATGTTCTGACTAGACATATATTAACTTCGAAGTATATAAACTAACGCCACAATATTCTTTTTGTTAGTCAAACATAGTCCGTAATTCCGTGATTGAATAAACATGTCAAATAACGATAAACATCATCGTCACAACATACCCTCGAGCTTCGAGTGTAAAATACAAAACGACTTGCACTCACCTGAAAAGCATGCACAAAAGCACACAACTATGTAATGCATTCGATCCACTTAATCACGTACCAGAATATTCCATTCGGCGTTCCGTTTTGATCGTTTTAATCTCGGAAATTCCGTATAATGAAGGGAATCAAAGGCGAGAGCCATCAGTGCGCGAAATGAGACGAAATATAGAAATGACAGGCTGGGCGTACAAATTGAATGCGACGCGACCGATTTAAACTCCGATGATTATACACGATCCTGAATGGCTTTCGGCTTTCTTGATCGCATTGTTTCTGTGTGTTCGTGTTACGCGTTATGATTTCTTTGATTGAATTTGAGGGAATTAGGGCTGTAGGTGTATTTTTATTTGGGGTAATGAGTTTGTACAGTCTCGCGAATTTGGCTACACGTGACCTTGTTATGTCCTTGTAAGATATTGACGTCGTAAGCGAAATGGTAAAAAGTGTTGTATACATTCACATAACTGATTCCGAGTCCTAATTTAGCCTGATTTTTTGTACAGGAAAGTATAACCAATACAAACTAGTGACTAAGGTCAGATTTATTTCTACGTTTTTTAAACAAAATAAACTCAAAGATAAACTAGGATATGAAATATTTTTATTACGTTAACATAAATAGCTCGACAATTTTGTTAAAGTTTATAGAAATATGAAAATATCTCAAGCATTTTCATCTTTATTCTTATAGTGTTGTTTAAAATTACAACCAGCCACGATGTTTATTAAATACTTTGAAAAATATACAATTAAAAAAGAGCGCTCTCAGTTCAGAGTATTAAAATTATTTAAATTCGCTGCGAAAAGTTACTTCTATCAGCAAAGGTATTCCAATAAAAGGTTTTATTGAGAGCGTTTTAATTTATCTTCGTCGAATTACAGAGAAAGTATTTAGGAATTATGAAAAAACAGAGAGATTTCAGTCACTGTTTGTGAATTATGATAAAAGGTTTATTTTATTTTACATAAACTACTTATATGGTTTATTGGTCAACTAGCTGTGCCCTGTGGTTTTACCCACATTGCTCCGCTCCTGTTTGTCTTAGCGTGATCATATAATGCCTATAGCCTTCCTCGGTAAATGGGCTATCTAACACCGAAATAATTCTTCAAATCGAAATAGTAGTTCCTGAGATAAGCGCGTTCAAACAAACAACATAAACTCTCAGCTTTATAATATATAAACATATACATAATAATTAGGTTATATATATTTTTACAAATAGCTTTAATGAAGTCGCTGCATAGCTATAAATTAAGAAAAATAATACGCTTATAATAGACCGGGTAAAGGAATTTTATAATGTTAAAAATATAATATTCATACTTTATTGTTACAAACTATATCTAATACATGCATTTTATACAATCAGGCATTTGTACAATTTCGCTTATAATCTATACTAATATTATAAAGCTGAAGAGTTTGTTTGTTTGAACGCGCTAATCTCGGGAACTACTGGTCCGATTTGAAAAACTCTTTCGGTGTTAGATAGCACATTTATCGAGGAAGGCTATAGGCTATATATCATCACACTACGACCAACAGAAGTGGAGCCACGGGGGTGATACCGCGCGGAGCAGCTAGTGTACAAAAATTACAAAAAACTAGCCACGTCAGGTAACATCCCGTCCTACTTGCCAGTAAAAGAATATTATAAATGTTACAGGTGGAAAAAGTGTGCCGTCACAGTTTTTATGTCAAGCATAACTCCTGTAGACTAATTTGACGGTACTAAAAATATGTTATAAGCTATGTAGTACAAAAGTTAGGTATTTCGACCATGCATTCGTATTATATAATACGAAAGCTTATAAATAATGACTGACTGACTGACTCTCAGTGAGAACTATAAATTGATAGTTAAATGTTTATTTTAAAGATAATACTTGTAATTTGGTAATGAATTATTTTGTAAATTTGAAGTTTTTTTAATGAAGGTAAATATAACGTGTACCCTATTATTATCGCGGGCAACCGGTGGTTTAAACGCTTTTTAAGGCAGGTTGTGTACCAAATAAAAATCTACTATGCTACCAGAATAACACATCCAGTCTATAGCAACCTTTAAGCCTATAATAAAGTTCTAATCAGCCATTTTTAAAAGAGGATGGACGTGTTTTACAAACTCAAACTGTCACATTCATCTTTACTATCATGTATATTTCTAACCATCATTTAATAGCACTTTTTCTGAAATTTATTCGCAACTGAGGCGAGTAGATTCGTTACAAGGACTGACATCTAGTGACAAGAGGAGAGACGGGTTTACGGGGCGTCATATTTATTGTGGACCCATTCGCTTTTCACTGCGACTCCATTTTTGAGTGATATATTGTATGCATGATAGAATGAGTGGATTTGGCTCGTAGACTTGATATAAGGTCACTTGATATTAAAGTTTGTACGAATAAAACTATAACAACATCCATTTATTAATATAATATTGTGTTGATGTATATGCTAAATTAATGCGTAGTTTTCCATCCACTTTTATTTATACAAGTCTTCTGGAAGTTCTTTTGAATCGTCATTACATTGAGAAGAGCAAGCAATAAACTCCGTAGTTACGCTTTTAAAATCATGTCCATTTTACATCATCATTTGTCATCGTCATCAGTCATTCCATTTCCATTTTACATCATTATATTTAGTTTTTTTTTTCTCAAATATTAACAATTTTTAATGAAATTTTTCTTTGTACTGTAGCCGCCAAATTAATTAGAATCAGGCACTGTGACCTTAAAAAGTCTTGGACTCAACAGACAGATCCGCAGGAAGAGCTAGTGTTTATAATCCAGCTTAATAGCCCACAAAACGCATTCGTCGATATCAAGAGCTATCCGGCTGTATTGCTTCGATAGCCTCTCTGGGCTTAAACGATCGCAATGGAGTTTGAATATTAACACACGTTTAGATCGATTTCAGTGGTATAGATATATATTAACTAATAGATCGCCCCGGTTCTCTCGGATAGTTGGTTTATTATAAGGTTTAAAAATGTTGATTTTCCTGTTTAAATTAACTAAGCTGAGAAAAATCTAATTTAAAATCATTAAAATAGTATCGGCCGTAATTTTATTAGTATCTTAAATATATAAATTTTTAAGAGAAAATACCCTCTTGTTACGCATGATAAAGTTAAAAATTAACCAATTTTGTAAAATTTTTTGCGAATCCTGTAATTTTAGTAAATTACAAATACGATTTTTTAATTATTTTTAAGCGGCAATTGAAACGGGCTTGTTTATTTTTTAATTACATAATATGTATATTGTTTTTCATTTTTATGATTGAAATACGTCTGAGTTACTAAAAATATAATTTTCTTATAATAACTTTGAACAGATAAAGTCGTGGGTCGACATTTAATAAATAATTTATTTTTAGAATATTTTTATGCAGTTTTTTTACGAACTAATGATTATATTCAAATATGAATATGAGATTTAAATATTGGCTTCTGCATCGTCTGTTATTTCACTTAACCAATAGAAATCCTTTGTACTTTACTTACATGTTTTATATTACATCGATTATTATCTTTCATGTGAATATAATAATGAATGCACAATGCGAATAACTCACTTCTTTTACAGGGTAAAAAGTTCGAAAAATAAATAATACTTTTAAATTTGTTGCATCCAAATATAAATAAAATATTATTTCTTAAGATGTACGTTTTCTGAGCCATTATAATAAAAGCTGTTATAAGTATACATTTCTACCTGTATGTGACGTGTCCGCTACGCCGTTTCGTAGCACACGTAGCAAATATCATAAAACCGTAGCAATGCTACACTCGTTTACATGCTGATATTTCGTAGTAAAGCATGTTACGGATTCAACAATTTTTGAATAAATTATTGAATACTTATTAGTTATTTTTCAAATGTGGCTACTTTTCTTTATAGCCCACATAAGCCTTACTTGATCTGAAATTTACACTTACAATGTGTATTTCAATAATTATTAATTAATGCTGATACCGCAATTTAAATCATAAATATCCTACACTATGTATTGCAAAATATCTTACTTAGTAATAAGCCTTTTTTAAGAAGAGAGTGTGTTATGTACCTACATATAACACGCCTTAATTATTAGAGGATGCATTGGGCCACCCAAGAAGGACTTGTACTTGATAGCGATTGCGACATCGCGCACACCTGCGATTCCAGAGAGTGTTGCGGCAATGACCACCACCGCGACGCTGCAGCTGCCCCGCCGAGGACGACGTGCACTCTTGGACCGGGAGGGACGTAGTTTAAGTTAGGAATAATTTATAATGTAATTTTTTACAATAAATTATTAATAAGTAAATTTCGTTTTTTTTTTGCGCCTTCGCGGGTCGGTCAATATAATTAGTGTCCCAAATAGACACATATCAACAATCACATAATGTATTGTAGAAGTGTATTTCTACACTTATACATAATATATTTTAAAAAAGACAAATTAATTTAAAATAACTCTATAGTAACATGACTCAAAATTAACAACCTCCTCAATTTGAAAATAAATACTCATTTAATAAAGAGAAGAATACTATTATATTATAAATAACTTAGCTCTTTCTTAAATGAATATTCTCATAAAAAATGACAAAACCTTTTAATTTCTTCAGATAAATTGTTAGAAATGAGTTCGTATCTCTCAAGCGCTCTTACGAGATAGTTTAAACCGTGAAATAGACACTCAAGCGCGAGTTATGGTCATGGCATTTGATATAAACGCTACATTATGATATAATAAAAGTATGCTGTATGAAATACGTTATTGTTCACGGGAGTTTTATATTTCTTGGAGATCGTATGAAATACTTGATGGTACTTTTGTTTTATAAATTGTGTAAGATTTTCTTTAGATAAATGTTTTCTAAGGCTTTTGTTAAATCAGGTAAGGAATTTGGGAGCTATTTGTGTTTTTATAAACAAATATAAATATAAATATAAATATAAATATTTTCAGGACAATTTTCACACACGGCACGATCTGATCCCATACTAAGCTTTCGCTTGTGTTATGGAAACCAGATGGCTGATAAACATACATATTATATAATTTTAAATAAATACTTATATATAGATAATTAACACCCAGACACAGAGCAAACATCTATGTTCATCACACAAATTTTTGCCCCGGGTGGGAATCGAACCCACGACCTCTGGCTTGGAAGGCAGGGCCACTACCAACCAAGCCAACCGGTCAGTCCAAATATTAGTACGCAAAAAATTCGACAACGAAATATAATTTGGATCATGTTTTCGTTATAACTTCTAACGTTATACGCTGTATTTTATAAGAATGTTTGTGATAACATTATTATTTTTAGAATAAACTTCCATAAACTTTCCTTACCCGACTTACTAGATAAAAGTAACTTTGAATGAAGCCTATTTATTCGATAAAAATATTAAGTTTTAGTTTCAAATTCTCATCACTATAATATAAAATTATGTACGTAAGTAATCTTTCTTATTCCGACTTCCCTCTTTTCTGCTTTTTGTGTCACAGTACTTAACCAAACTCAGTTTAGAGGGCTATACGGATTGATCGATTTCTATAAAAAACTGTATATTTGTTAGGTTACTAAGCGACTTGATTACATATTATACCCCTAAGTGATTCGTATCCTGACAGAATTTCTCTTCAAGACAAGAGTGAACAGCTACCTTCTAGGGAAGCGCGCTCCACCTTAAGCCACATCTTCGCTTACCAGCAGGCGAGATCGTAGTCAAGCGCTTCCCTGTACTTAAAAAAAAATTGCTCAGTTAGGTATAGTACTTCAATTGGTTTTGCTATGGCTGAAAATAATTATTAATTATGACCATTCCCTCCATATATACATAAAAGTCACGGTTTATAACGATTTCTATAATTGTGGCATGCTCAAGGCCACACCCTCGCTCATGCCTCATGCGCCGTGTCAACGTTTTTATTTTTCCCTGTCACGAAGCTTGCGTTTTGTTTACTAACTCCAAATAAAAGTTTCGAACTAATAATGCACGCAATGTGGTTGTGATAATAGCTTTGGGTATCTATATTAAAGTATAATATGTGGAAGCATATTATAGACCAAGTAACTTACCTACCTACTAACCGTTTTAATTTGTAGGTAGTAATATAATGTATATTATTATTATAAAGCTCTAAGTTACTTTCATATAACTACACAATAATAAAGTGAAGTCCTGTGTCCTCAAGTGGGGTAAGGGCCAGATGCATCATTCATACATCTGTTTCACTGATCGATTTTCTTTAGGGACAAGTAGGTGATCAGCCTTCTGTGTCCTACCAGACCGAGACTTTTTTTTCGTCTCCACCGGGAATCGAACCCAGAACCCCTCGGTGCTATGCTCATGCGTCAACCACTGTACCAAGGAGGCGGTCGAACACAATAATGCACACATGATATGCTTCGATTTTGAATTTCTGTAACATAAAAAGTTGAAATAAAAACTTATTAAACACGCTGTTACACATGTTATTATCTTATTGTCACCGATCCTTGATAAGTGTACAAAGTTTGGATCAAATCTGCCCATTTAAAGTGGGTCAGAATAGAGCCTATAGTAGTTGGATACTTACAAACATATAGATGACGGTAATAAAATCATGTTAATAATACATACATAAGATTCATATATAAAATGCATGATTACTTACAAGAAAAGCACATGCAATATTACTTACATTTATTACAGCCTTCCGGGTGCTTTTAGTATGCAATAAAACTATTATATTGCTAAGGTAATATAATTTTAACACGACGTAATATTCTGTTCATATCTTGTTAATAATGTATTTTTTAATGTAAGGAACGATTCTATAGGTATTCCAATATACATATCATGTAGCAAATTAAGTTTCTTCTAAAATATGAAACTACTGTATAGAAATTCTCAGTGTTTTTAGTTAATCGAATGTCTCGACCATTTTTTTAGCTAATCAATATAATATTTACTCCGTTTTGTTGCCATTTATTAGTTATAGATAAAAATATACCTGTAAACGATATAATATTATTAGTTAGATAATCAAGTATTGTGATGAATTTTAAGTTTAAGAATTGAACGTGAGTAATATCCAATGCGTGTATGCAAATAAAGAATATGTAATTTAAATTAATACATTTCTTGTATGGTACATTTATCGCAAATAAAAAGGATTCATACAATAAACAACCTTAATTAAACGAAATAAAAGCGAATTTGCTGATGACCCTCCATGTGAATTAATTACACAAGTTGTACGATGCAAAAAGCATGACAACAGCACGAAATGTTCCATTTAAATATTATTTTAAAATTATATAATATGCAATTAATTAAAAAATGTCCAATTCTCAATGTTATACAAATCTTTTATAAGCAAAACATATTCATTTGTATTATACTAGATATTATCTAATCACTACCTATAGTATAAAACAAATTCGCTTCCTGCTGCCTGTTCCTATGTATAACATCTTTTAAAGTACACAACGGATTTTGGTGCAGTTTTTTAACAGATAGAGTGATTCATAAACTTATGTCGTTCTCATTACCTAACCGCAAACTTTTGTATTATGTAAAACATATTTTTTTAACCATATTTTAAAACCCATTTCAGACACCAGCTCCTCCAACTCCAGCTAATGTTTTAATAATTTTGTATGCATGTAGATTAATTTATGTGATTGGGAATTGTGAGGAGAAATAAATAAATGATTTGATTTGATTTGATTCAAGAGGAATGTGCAAACATTACATTCACATTAACATACATCATTTTTTATGTTTAAACCGCGCAAAACTAGTATAATACGTATGCAGGGAAAATATAATTTATAGTAATAAATTATTTCACGCGTGGGGCTATACCTAGAGTCAAAAGGGTTGAATTAATATCAGTTCCTAGTATTGCATATTTAAGTAATTATGAGTTCTCGATACTGAGTTATTTTAACAATGAATCGCGTGGTCATAATATAATATGTATAAATTAGCTTTTAATGAAGTATCATTCAACAGCGAAAAACATGATTAATTATAACACGTGTGAAACTGTTTCATTCTGTACAGTATGTATGTATGTTTTGTAAGTAAACAATTCTATAAATACGATTGCCTTTTTGTTTTTATTTAGTTGAAGAATGATTAGGGTCAGCGTAATTTTGTATGATATTATTCATCTATTTCTTGCCTTATCCTGTCGAGAGAAATAAATTGATACATACTATATTGGCAGTTCTTTTTATAGTATTTATGTATACCTATATATTTGTGAATTTTTCTTTACAATACAAGAGAGCCTATACCCACCTTCGAAAGTCGGTAACAGCCTCGCAAAGGTAACTTTGTGAGTGCTCATGGGCGGTGGTGATCACCACACTATGTGACCCACCTGCTCCGTTACCCGTTCTATTATAAAAAAAAAAATTGTCTAAATTTAGAAAAGGTACTATGTCAAGATTTTTCAACAGATTTAAGTAGGCTAATACGAACTATATCAGTTATCAAATACTATTCCAACTTCCAAAAAGCATTTTAACTGTGAGTATTCAAGTTAGAAAATACCATAATATGATAAACCACATAATTTGAACCATATCAAACCCATCAAATCAACTGAGGCTATAATCGAAACATATGCCAGTAACTGAGACTACTCATTCCAATGTATTGGTTAGATGTATCTCATAATTAATCCTTTAATCTAAACTGAATCCCGATGAAACCGGGCAAAGGTAATCATGCAAGTTCATCGCTGGGAGACTTGCGTTAATTCGTTTTATAGATGTGTTTGTATGTTTGTTCTGTAGTATAAAATATCGAAGCAATTTTGCTATTTCTATATGGTAATATTATGTTGACAACAATATAATAATTGAACTGTAATATATTATGTAACAACTGTGTTATATGTAAAAACAATTGGTACATTTTTACTTGTACATTTCTTAAACTTTAAATTCACAGTTATTGATTGATTATCTAGCTTCTCGTTTATTCAGGTGTATTTGTTATCTATATGTATGTATGTATATTGTGTCTATATCTACACTTGATATATCTAGTCTATATCTATACTTGATGCACCACATTTTGTCCTTCATAAAATAACTAAGGTCTGATGAAACAGCTCTTGAGTGTCACTTAAAACCATATTAAATTATAGTAATACTAAATATATAGTCTGAATATCAAAGTAACTAAACTAGAAGTCTAGACAATTATACAGACAACATTTGGGATCAAACTTATTTCATAAAATATTGATTTCAGTTCGAACCTCGTCTAATATTCAAGATATCGGGCAAACCTTGAAATAGGCGTTCGGGAGATAAATTGAAACTTACAATTTATACAATTTAGTGTTATATCTCTTGTCTTGGATTATGATATGTGTTTGTGGCTTTATTGAAGTGAAACTTCTTTAGGCGCGTTGAGAGTATAATTTTAAGGTAGCATACCGTCACGTCATGGAGTAAGGCGAAGATTTTGGTATCCTTGCATATTGCCAAAGAAGTTTCACTTCTGACATGTGTACTCAGCACACTCGCTTCCTTTTATTTATTTATTTGTAATGCCATTTATGGCGACGGATAAACCAATTTTGATAAAAAGCTATATTCTCATTAGCACAATATTATGTTGTACTTTTAATTCTAACAGGTTTCGAAATCCAATTATTAAAAATAATAGATAATATTCTTACTTTACTTTTTGTTTCTAATTTAACATGACAATTTTAATTGTACATTATTTAAAGAAAGTTTGGTTATCTACATCTACATAGATCCAATTTGGTTTGAAAATATAAATTCAACATTTAATATCGCAGTATCGTAAAATTTTATTTCTTGAACGTGCTTACATATTATAACATCATAATATTTATTCCCTCTGTAGATATTAATCTAAATTATTAATTCTATGTAAACTATACATATGTATAAATCTCAACTTACACATTTAAACAAATAGGACAACTATAACATAGTGGCACTAGGTCACGCGTAATATTTTAGCAAATCACTTCACGTAATTATTAAATACACGCGCGAGTATTTTACATTTAAATATTCTATGAACGAGTTAAAAGTTTCACATATAATTACATGCAGTACCTAGCTGCTAGCCAGATCTACTTTTGAGTAGACATTATTGTAAGTTTTTAGAGAGATTTTCAATTCAACTGTATTTTTTGTTGAGTTTGTTACCCCGAGAGGTTTTTTTTGTGAACCGATTTTAATTATCGTTATTCTCTTTGAAGCTAAATAAAGCTAGCTTGAAGGCCGTTATGTTTTTAACCGACTTCAAAAAAAGGAGGAGGCACAGACATGTATCAAGATAGACTAAGCGAGTGTATGTACTTCCCGTGTCCAAACTAAGTTTAAGAAACATACTTGACGCTGGCCTACACTCAGTCCGCGCTTGCAGTTCGCCAAGGAAAGACGTGAAGCTGAATAAAGTAAAATGCCGAATTACGCCGTTATAAACTGTAGAAACTCCACAGCTGTGAGTGGCCGAGTTAGCAGAGATGTTTCCTTCCACCGGTAAGTAATTTTCTAATCAGAATATGCACTATTTATTTTAAAATCAAATAAAGAATATCTGTGGAAAACGATCGTGACAAACACGGATACCAAATCATACGAAATGATTCGGAATACATTGCGGCTTTTACTTGGCACGGTAAAGATCGAGTCGTATGATAACAAGCAATGAATAGCGTCTTCTCATTTTTCTGTTCTCATTTTTCTGTCCAATTTTGTGGTTAGTGATGTTCATTTGATGCAACAGTTCTCGATTCTAATCGATTTTATAATCGAACAGAAAAATGATAATTTGAAGGAGCAATTTTTCAGAAAAAAAGGCATAGATTTTTTTTGTTATTTAATACGATTGACCTAGAACTTTTAAGTATTTTAATACAAAGGTACTCAAAATAAATATTATGACATGGACGCCATTAGTTAAAGTGTCATCTTGGGAGGTTTTAAGAAAACTCCTGATTGCTTAGACTATGTTTGTTTTTTCAGTTTTCCAAGTAACCCGAACATAAAAGAAAAATGGATTGATGCAACGGGACATAAAGATTGATTGATTGACAGTTTCATTACTTTCTTTCGATGGCCTCTCTAGTACGTAGTACACGGTAACTCAATGGGCATATGTAAGAAAAAGCTAAAACACATTAGTTTACTTGTTAGAATATTAAAAGGTTTATAAATTTATTTTATCATTCTTCTGTCTATGGTAATTATCATTTTTCTGTCTTGAATTGATTTAGTAATCGATTACGATTCATTTATTTAATTACCTCTTAGACATAGATCTAGTTTGATCTGATTTCTTTCGATTTACTTCGATGGGATAGGACGATACTAGAATCGCCGCGCGAGTGGCGTCCTAATCGATTTAGCGTAAAATGAAATTACCATCACTAAAAAGCGCTCGTGACGTCATAACGCGTCAAGGTCAGTACAAAAAATATGACACGCTTGGTTTTCATACAGATCGCGGTACTTGCGTAGTCTATCTATGTCTGTGGGAGGAGGTTATCAATTCGGTAGGCCGGTATGTTTTTTTTTTTTTTTTTTTTTTTTATTTATGTACACCGATTACTCCGTGGTTTCTGAACCGATTTACGTGATTCTTTTTTTGTTCGATGCGGGATGGTGTCGAATTGGTCCCATAAAAATTTTATTCGGATAGGCCCAGTAGTTTTTATTTTATAAGCATTTTTGTCTGTATTTGTAAATGTTGCAAGTGCAAGTTTGAAGTCGGTTGTTTTTAACGCAGTTATTGACTTGTTAAGCTATTGCATAGCTTCTATCGCGGGCCTTGAGCGCGGGGACCGAATCGAGAAATTCCGTAACGAAAAAACCTCTCGCTCCCCACTCCGACGGGCTCGGAGGTGTGGCTTGAAGGCATGCTATGCAATAGCTTTACCGCGGCAGTCCCCGAGTGCCACACGTCTTTTTTTTAATAAAGGTAACTAATTATTTATTTACTAACGTACCCAGAAACGATGGAGGTTCTGAATTCCTACTTTAAATTCCATTACTACGAAGAAAATGACAATTACCGCGCTAGAACTCTCCAGAATATTCCACAAAGTTCTAGAACCTTCCAACGCTCCTCCTCATACAGAATTATGTTAGCATTATGTTTACCTTAACGATACGTTGTTAACCATACATTACGTAGGCTTTGCACCATTACCCCAATTTTTTATGGCGCCTGTAAAGGTGAAATACATGGCTGTATAAAAGCCACTGGTATTACTCGTCTTTATGATGTACTGTGATGGATTTGGAGTATGGAGTGCTTATCTAATAAATATGTTCGAGATTATTTATTACCTAATAGAAATGTTTAGAGGATAAATGGTTACTTTTACCACAAGGTAAATATTATATATTATGTGATTTTACTCAGTGCCAAAAGAAATGTTTCAAAGTCAAATAAATCATGCTATAGACCATTTGATAAATGATGATATTTTTAATATTCAATATCTAAGTAATAATACACGATTTCTATATTTAAACCTCGTAGACATAATATTACACATACATACAAACATTTCTTTTTAGGATAGGAATACGACTCTAGATCATACACATAGCAACAACATTCATTCGCGATTTCATTCAAGTTTTATAAATAAGCCATTTTTAAACTATCACGTTACTTTTGTGTACTGAATATACTTCATCATATATGCAGATATTCATTGAACCCTTCCACATAAGTAAGTAGTCTATTTACTAACAAATAAATAAGATCTGTTGTCAACATTTGAATAAACATCCTCTAGCAAATGAGAATCTGGGCTAAATATTTATTTTTCATTTCTGGAAACTATTTGATTTAGTATTTACTTTTATGTAGTTCCATAATGGTACGGGAGCCAGGAACAGATTTTATGACCAAGTTCCTCTCAAGCCGTAATTAGTAAAATGCATCAAAGTATAGTATTATGAAGCCTCGTGAACGTCAGCTGGAGCTCGGTTGGGGGGAAGAGCGGTTGTAGCCTCCCGTATCAGCTGACGGTTTTTTCACCAAGATACAGCCAGCTGACCTATATATTTATCCACAGTTACATATAAGCTATCATCAGGTGAATTTTTGTTTGAGAGGAAATCACGGGAAATAAATTTTTCTTTAAATTTAACTTTCATGTTCGAGACACCAGCTGACGTATAATACACCATGTTGTAACCAGCTGATTATTTTTTTTCGTTGAGATATTGGGTTAGCTACAATTTGACAAATTTTTAGCTGAGAGGAAATGAATGAATGAATGTATTTTTTTTTCCTACGTGCGTTGGAGGCTACAACTGCTCACCCCCCCGACCGAGCGCCAGCTGACGTTCACGAGGCTTTATAATACTATACTCTGAGGCGTCTGACGAATTATCTCTTGAGAGGAAATAATTAACTAAATTTGCACCTGGCTCCCGTACCATAAGGATAAGGTACTAACACTATAATGTAGTATGTGCTATATAAAAGAATCATACAGATCGACGACATGTGACATTATTTTGTAAAATCACACTTGGCCAGCGAGATGGACTATGTATAATATCTTAATTGCTCAACAGTGGGCACAAATATGGGTTGATGAAGTTTTTATTGAAATAGGCAATCTTTTAAAATATCACATACTAGTGTACGCCCGCGGCTTCGCCCGCATAGTGTAAATATAGAAATGTTTCATCGCAGTTAAAAGTATTTTATATCGCTCTCTATCTTCACACACAAATCATACCATAAAATTGCTCCATTGCGACGTGAAACAAGGACATACACGTAAACTTTTTACGCTATAATATTAGCGAAAATATCATAATTTCCTCTCCACACTTAAAAACCTACTTTACCATACAAAAAACCCGAGAAACAATTAACACAAATCGTTTATCAAGTCTGCATTATTCATACATCGTCTGTGATCTCGCAATCGAATAGAGAATCGAGTTCGATATCAAGACCTTATGAAAGTCAATCCGAGTCAAATATGTTCCGTTGATATGATATTACAAAGTCAAATCGATTTATTGCGTTCGAATTTAAGAACATGATGTGGATATCTCTAGAGATGTATGGAAATGAATATTATAATGAGGTAGAGATATAGGTTTCTAGCTTCAATATTCGATTGGTTATAAGAAAAATACACATATTTATATTATGTAGTTGTTATCTTTTTATAGATTTTATATAACTTCAGTAAATAGTTATGTGACTATAATACATTTTTTATTGCTACTCAACCGTAAGAAAAGCTGCGGTACTACTTAGATCAAATTAGAATTAAATTATATAAAAAAGACGTGTTGCACTCAGAGACTGCCGCGGTATTGCATAGCATAAAAAGTATCACTGCTTTGCCGGTCGGAGTTTGGGGGTGTTAGGTCATTTCGTTACGGAATTTTTACATTCGGTCGCCGCGCTCAAGGCCCGCGATAGAATGCAATATGCAATAGCTTAAAACTGAACTACATTATTATACATTGTGAAATATCAATAAATTTACATAAATCAAGATAACATTTAATATCGTCGGTTCTTCTAAGTGCCAATTTGTTTTACCTATTTGGATTTCTTTATAGTTTGCTGCAGAATATTTTCTTTGATTATATTATAAACATTATACCTCTTTTGTAAAAGTAAGGCCATTATAATATCTTTTACTAGCGGTCCGCCCCGGCTTCGCCCGTGGTACCTACATGTTTAAACTATCCTATCAAGATGGATCGAACTGCACATGGTGTGCGAATTTTATTATAATCGGTAAGTGGTTTAGGAGTCCATTGAGGACAAACATTGTGACACGAGATTTATATAAATTAAGAAGATATAAAGATAATATTATGTGTATAATATTTTATTGATATTTGATACTCTTATTCAGTCCCATTACAGACAATACAGTAACAGACGGTTTAATATCGACTTTCCTAGAAATATAATATTCATATTTGATATTGGCCAAATTGACTTGTTGATATTCGTTGCGTTTGCGAATATTTATTTGTTTCGAATTTTCCCTATTTTCACAAACCGATTTAGCCTTTTATAGTATTGGTAAGATTGTTCGAAACGGTAAAGTTTTTGGCAATTTAATATTAATGAATAATGAGGTAAATAGAAATACTTTGTACAAATAATAGATGCTGTATTGAGATATTTATTGAGTTTTATAAATAGCCACTGTTCGTTTTATTAACTCTAGGTATATTATTTTATTGAAAACTAACATGGCATATATTTATTAAACAATATTCATATTTAAGCTTTACGATAGAAAATCAATTAAGACCTATAAGATAGATAAGTTTTTTAGCATTAAAGTATACACTGACCGACAGACCCCCATAAAAATGCCTAAAGGTGCTAAACATAAATAAATATTTATATAATAATACTCTCATAATTTTATCCATTCATGTGAGAACGAAATACATCATTCACCAATTTAGTCATTCGTTCAATTAAATCAATTTTCACTGTAACTTAGTTTCATTTTACACCACGCAATTACGATTTTAACTCAGCAAATCGAATGATTGGTTCAATTTCATTCATTCACTCGGTCAATTAAATCGTTCAGCGGTCGCCCTGAACTTGCTCTAGATTAAATACAATAGAACTTCAAGACAATTACATTTATACCACGTGAAAGCAAAACACGCTGCATTTAGAAATTAAAAGACAATTCGAAACGAACTGTTTAATTATGGATGTATTGAAAGCTAACGTTATTATACTTTATTGTAGACTTTTCTGTTGGTAGTCGTGCGTTAATTGCATAGAGTTTTATTTCTTTACCAAAAATACTTATGAAAAGGAATAAAAAATTTTGATACTGATAATGTAAGTCATAGCGGGTTAATTTACTATTATAAATTATTAAGTCTAATACGCAGCTTGGTCATTAAGTAACATTGAAAAAAGAAATTAGAAGCTGTACTACGATAATATCATTAAGAGCAATATTGTATTGTTACTACATACTTATATCTAGACGTTGTATTCATCGAGCAAGATGCTATTTCTACGTCTTTTAATTTATCGACCCTTCAATTTCAAATCACCCCAAGAAAACGCAAGCTTTCATATTATTGCCTTCACATTTAGAATAAACACTAGTCAACTAATAAAGTTGCAAATGAAATGATACTTAATTACAACTAGGTTAAGCTCCATTATTGTTTACATCACGCGATCAGAATATCTAACCGCAGCGGATCCAATCAATGATTGGTTTCATTCGTTCACTCGCTCAATTGAATCGTTTAGCGGTTAGCGTGGAGGTAATGTTCTAGATGCGTCTAGATTATTTTAAATTTATTTCATTGAACAAAAATTTGTTAGAACGAAATGTAGGGATAATAACATATTTATTTTTATTATATATGTATGTATGGTTTTCACGCATAAACTACTGGACCGATTACAATGAAATTTAGCACACATATAGAGGATAATTTGGATTAACACATAGGAAAGGTTTTATCCCGGAAATCCCACGGGAACGGGAACTATTCGGGTTTTTCTTTGTAAACGCGAGCGAAGCCGCGAGAGGAAAGCTAGTGTAAAATATTGAAGCAGCATTTAGCTTCCAATACTTAATTCGTATTGTATTTGTATTAGATACAAGTACCTATTGTTTGCAATAGGTACTTGTATCTAAATATTTAGATAATAGAATAGATTCTGATAGAAATAAGCAGAAATGTTAAAAAAATTGTTCAGGTTTACCAAGAAAACATTTTCATTTATAATATTTGTATATTAAGCAAAGATCCAGATATAGTTTTATCCACTTTATTACAAATGTACCCAAATATTCCGCTACCAACGTTACCCATTCCTACTTAATAATCCACGTTTTTTCTTTATGTATATCCTCATAACTCCATATTTCTATATTTAATATTATAGTTTATTCGAAAGCTCAGAAACATCGTTATTTATTAAAGCCTACATTTCGACAAATACCTGCTAACAAATGTCACTGGGTAACTTATATTAGTATTTCAACTTTTGGGTTGTTTTGTAAAATGTACCAAGTTCAAGTTTTATATGAACGTAAAATCTCTATTTATTCATGTAGGTACATTATAAAATATGTGGAAGTGTGTTTGTATGTCTTTCTTTCAGAGAAATTTTCTGATAATATGATTTTATATCTGGAGATAGAAGACTAGACTGTAATATTATAAGCTACTTTTTACAACATTGACATTGACATTCTCTTGTTAATTTTTGCATGCCAATCAATTGGCGATTTGTGCTGAACAATGAATTATGCAACATCTGTAAATCTACCACATTTCTTGCAAAATAAATCATTTCATTTCATTTCATTTCATTTCATTTCATTTCATTTCAACAGAAAAACATTGTATTCCCTCTCGATGGGAATTTCCTTTGACTACGCGAGCGAATCCGCGGGGAGAAACTAGTCTGTAATGAAAGAGATGGATTTCTTCTGTAATAATTAGGTCAATCATTGTCAGGATTTACTCCTATTTTGCCTAGAAATCATAATTATATTCTTTATAACCACAATGAAAAGTCGTTCTGAAACGAGTGTATAAAAAGCGTACTATAACAATACCTAGAATGGCATACTAGCCTAGATTTCAATGAAGGCCTAGTTCAGAATATAACTTTAATTGATTATTTTAATTGGTAGTGGGTTTCATTGAAAAAAGCGGGCTTTTTGGAATTCAATTACTAAATTTCAATTTGTATCGCAATCAAGTGCTTTCTAATTTTATATTTTTTTCTCATTTCAAGTGAAAAAGTGCTTTCAAATTATTAATCCCGGTGGCATTAATCCTGAATCACGCTTATAAAGTTTTTTCGTCACTTTAGATAAATGTGACTTAGGCATAAATTCTAAAGACTAATGGCCGGTCCTTAGGATCTATAGAATTTTTTGAGCCCATTTAACTTATTTGGTTACTTATAGTTTATATTTATATAGATAACTAGCTGTGCTCCGCGGTTTTACCCGTAGTGCTCCGCTCCTGTTGGTATTAGCGAGATGATATTATATAGCCTGCCTTCCTCGATAAATGGGCCATCTAACACCGAAATAATTTTTCAAATCGGATCAGTAGCTCCCGAGATTTGCGCGTTCCAACAAACAAACAAAATCTTCAGCTTTATAATAGCCTATATAGATAAGTATATTTTAGTATAGATTAATCAGAGTTGATTTACAATCGGAAGTTTTTTCTAGGTCATAATTATAACATATTTTCAAGCCGTATCAACATAACAACGTTTTTTAATTACAACTTATGAAACTTGTAATTAGTACATTTCTATTATAGTTACGGTACTTTCATTGTAGTCTAAATTATTACGCTCGTGTAGTTCGGAGAAGTAACTTTCTAATGCTTTAACAATCTCTATTAAAAAGTATGTTCATTGCTTTGCGGTAAAACACTTTTCAACAAAGGAAAACTTAATCGTATGGTGTATGGGTGTTTGCATATACATAATTATATCTAATAGTGTTTCTGTTATTACATAAGACTGTAAATAAATTTAATGTTTTTATGTTCGTTATTTTATTGCGGTTCATGTTACACCATGTTACGTGTGCATAAGCATAAAACAATTTGAATTAGAAAAGTGAACTGAAAAATTATCATCTTAATACCTAACATGCTTTTATTGGCTTAACCTCGTTTAGACTCTATTTTGAAATTCTTTAAGCGGAAAGATTTAATTCACACACACTTACCAAGGATCTGGAACAATTATATCATTAGTTCATCATAAAGCTTGTTTTAAAGTATATTTAAATTATGTTTATTATAGTAATTCATTACTCATTCAAATTCACCATTAAAATTCATACAGAAACATTTTTTACTACCGTCAGCAAGATTTATCTCCGGTGACGGGGTTACAGACAAATGTGCTGACCGTAATCTATCTAACCTTTGGAGGCAAGATAAAGTGTTCACTTTGTCAGACATGCATAACCTTCCGACACCTAGTGCGTATCTAGATGCTAAGGTGTTAAATAACGGTGGGATTTTCGCTTTTTCAAGTCATGTTATTGTTGAATACGAATGTGTTAGAATGTTTATTAGATTTAAGGCAAGAAAAGTATTCTATGTCACCCGAAGAATATTTAAAGAGTGTGCGCGCGGATGTCGGTCTTCGCGTGGATGGTTTATTTCTCCATTTTGAGTAACTCTGACAATAACATCTTATAAATATCTATTGGACTCAAATACGGCTAGGCCTATAATAATACCCAACGTGTGTTCGCTGTTCTACAGAACAACGTCTATGGATAAAACTGAAAAATTAAAATTATTTTATTTCTTCGTATTTTTTCATGATAAAAAGTATCCTATTTTACGCCCAGGTAATTAGGTATAATTATACCAAGTTTCATCGAAATCGAACCGTTAGTTTTCACGTGATGTCTTCACATACAGACAGACAGACAGACAGACAAAAATTTTTTTAATCACATATTTGGGTTTGGTATCGATCCAGTATCACCCCCTGCTATTTATTTTTTCAATATTTTCAATGTACAGAATTGACCCTTCTACAGATTTATTATATGTATAGATTAGCATTACGAAAATTGTTTCACACAAATAGAATATATAGGTAACATACGCTATTTGTCATCAAGTGTGATTTTTGTATTAGAATTTTGAAAAAAAAAATATCGGTATACCTAAAGCTATTTCTAAAGGCAATTTTGATCTGATTTTTGAGACTTTTAAAGCACTACTTTGAATGCATTGTTTTATTTAACCGTGCAAGTTTCAGCCATTACAGTATCTAAAAATAGGCTCATTTACCACCATTAGAAGTTTATTTCTAAGCTATCAAATGCAACTGCAGTGGGAATAAAAATAGGTCGACTTTAAAGGTGTTGATTATATTGATTGGACAAGAGAATGTCCATATGTCGAGTTAATTCGCGGTTTGGTTTAAATGTTTTTGAATTATTTATGAGATTTAAATCGTTTGCATATTTTTTTCATATTACTCTTCCGGATGCCTGTTGGCAGAATCGGATTTAATGTTTTGTGGAAAATATTTCACTTCATATCTATTTTTATTTTTGATTTTATATAGTAAGTGCCCGTGTATTCATCGTAAAAACTGCATAGTTCCCGTTCCCGTGGGATTTCCGGGATAAAACTATGTACTATCCTATGTCAAATTTCATCCAAATCAGTTCAGTAGTTGAGGCGTAAAAATGAGACAGACGGGCAGAGTTACTTTAAGATATACAAAGAATTAACTTCAATAGGTATTCAAAATAATCGTTAATATTTAAATCTTGTTATAGTAATTGACTGCTGATAGACTGATCGGTTGGCTTGGTTTGTAGTGGCCCTGCCTTCCAAGCCAGAGGTCGTGGGTTCGATTCCCAAACGGAGCAAATATTTGTGTGATGAACAATAGATGTTTGCTCGGTGTCTGGGTGTTAATTATCTATATAAGTTTTTATTTAAAATTATATTATATATGTATGTATGTATATCAGCCATCTGGTTTCCATAACACAAGCGAAAGCTTAGTATGGGATCAGACCGTGCCGTGTGTGAAAATTGTCCTGAAATATTTATTTATTTATATTTAATTTTCAATTCACATACGCAAATTGTATCAAGTTCTTAAACCTTTGCAATAAACAGACAGAAAAACGTTTCCTTATTCATTACAACCTGTTTACGTTTAATATAAATGAAGTAAATATTTAGGCCCGTACCTATCTTTGAATATTTCAACAAAATAAAACACGAAGTTGATATTTTAAGCCGACCCGTAAATTTCCTGTTTATAAATTCATCAAGACCCTTTAAGAAGTTAGACGTTGGACTTCTAAAATATTCTTCCTAAGACTCCGTCTAGACTAGGCTTTCGGCAGGATTATTTTACCTTTAATAAGCTTTATTTAATATTATTATATAATTTTAGAACAATATAAAGGATCATACATTATTGTTCGAAACGTTGACCCAGTTTTGATTATTTGTTTTTAAGTATATTTATAGAGTTTATTCAATATAAACTATACTTAATATTATAAAGCTGAAGAGTTTGTTTGTGTGTTTGAACGCGCTAATCTCAGAAACTACTGGTCCAATTTGAAAAATTATTTCGGTGTTAATCGAGGAAGTCTATAGCCTATATATTACGCTAAGACCAACAGGAGCGGAGCAATGCGGGTAAAACCGCGGGCACAGCTAGTTTAAAATTCACTTAATATAAGAATGAGAATAATGGGAAATACTATGCCTGTATGTCTTTATTTAGCAGAAACAGCTTGATATATTTTCTTAAGTATTATTCCGCTTCCGCCCACGCCCACTTTGTACGTGCATCCCCGTTTTTCCCCGTTCCCGCAAGAATTTCGGGAAATCATTTCTTAGCGGATGCCTACGTCTTAACATCTACCTGCATGCCAAATTTCAGCCCGATACGTCCAGTGGTTTGGGCTGTGCGTTGATAGATCACTATATCAGTCATTTTGAGATTTATATATATAGATAGATTTATGTATACAATGAGCATTCATTTATTTCTTCTCTGTGATAAGAAAGAATTGGATAGTTACAATACCTTTTGAACGATATACCACGTTCGTATACAATAGTTACGTAGCGTGATTGTAGCTTATTCGTAGCATACATAACAATCTCGTAGCCTCGTAGCCTCGTAGCCGCGTAGCACACAAATAAAGAAACAAAATATCACAGTGTGAGTATAGAGAAGCGTGTGTGTGGGTGTGTAAAGAATCGATCATTGAAACAGCTGTGAAATGCATCTGTTACATACCGCATAGGAATAAGGGTACAAATATTAAATATTATGTATGTTCGTCATGGTGAAGATTTCTATTAAAACTTTTTCTTTATAAAAGGTACCTTAGAGATTACATTGTAATTTTTATTGTTAGTTGATTACAGTTGTTGCTCTCTGTTTTGATGTTAGAATATATTTGAATATAAAATTGTTTTTTGTTGCTAATTTTGACGAAGTGAATTTAAATTAGGTACTTATATTGAAAACGTGAAAATTTGTTACAATATATTATGCATGTATGTTTATTACTATTTCACTCAAAAATCATTAAACACATTTTGATGATACTTGTTGGTGTACCTTATCTTCCAGAACAACAATGAATCTATAGAAATACTTGTTGACACAACAGCACAGCTAATAAGACATATTATAACGTAATATATTTCATTATTATTACAAATTAATGTCTCACTTGAAAGAAGGCAATTATTTTTGATAAAATAGCATGAATAATAAGAAGCTAGCGCGTATCAAACGGGAGTGTTAAGAAGCGAGTGAATTGCCTTTCTCTTGAGAAATGTAAAAATACAGTGAAGGAAAAGATAAAAAAGCTTTTAGATGTATTATAATTAAAACCCGGTTAAGTCTCTATGGACTTAAAGGGATAGACTTTAATACCGTTGCATAGACAGTTAGCAAAATAAGTTTTAAGAAGTTCATTCAGCGTAAAATAAAGTTTGAGATAAAACAGGTGAAATTAAAATTTATTCCAAATAAATTACAACAAAAAAAATCGAAGCATAACTTTCATAACAGATAAACAATTAAAAAAAGAGTATGTGCCGAGCACACGTGTCAGAAGTGAAACTTCTTTTGCAAGATTCAAAGATAAAAAATCGTCGCCATACTCCATGACGTGACGGTACTGCCATGACGCAACCTTGAAATTTTACTCTCAACGCGCCTAAAGATGTTTAACTTCAAAATTAAAAGAGTTATTTATAAAGGATCTTATCTTGATTACCAAGAACACCAAACATATTATTTTCATAAAAATTATTTCCTTGCAATCCCTGACAGAAATTGCAATTTTATTCACATTCCCCTAATAAATAAAAAACGACGTGTGGCACTCGGGGACTGCCGCGGTAAAGCTATTGCATGCTATGCCTTCAAGCCACACCTCCGTGCCCGTCGGAGTGGGGAGCGTGAGGTTTTTTCGTTACGGAATTTCTGGATTCGGTCCCCGCGCTCAAGGCCCGCGATAGAAGCTATGCAATAGCTTAATAAATAAATATTTCGGGACAATTTTCACACACGGCACGATCTGATCCCATACTAAGCTTTCGCTTGTGTTATGGAAACCAGATGGCTGATAAAAATACATATATAATTTTAAATAAATACTTATTAACACCCAGACACAGAGCAAACATCTATGTTCAGCACACAAATATTTTCCCCGGGTGGGAATCGAACCCACGACCAGTGGCTTAGAAGGCAGGGTCACTACCAACCAAGCGAACCAGCCAGCCTAATGTCCATGTTTTTGCAATCTAATATTTATTAACTTACGTAACTGTCAGTTTAGGTACACACCACTTGTAACTTGTCAATTTGTCAAAGTCCCATAAAACGTCACTTCGCAATGTGACACTTTTATTGCTTTTACTTTGACATCCTCCAGTCGATAACCAACTACCCTCATTTGTTAATAGTCATAGTGACTGGCTACTATTTATTATCTGTAAGTGTCAACTGACTACCTCAATTACCCGTGACCACGCTTGATGTAAAGTGTTCGAAACATCAGGTTGGATAATATCACTACATAGTATAAAACAAAGTCGCTTTCTCCGTCCCTATTTCCCTTTGTATGCTTAAATCTTTAAAATTACGCAACAGATTTAATGCGGTTTTTTAAATAGATAGAGTAATTGAAGAGGAAGGTTTAAGTATATAATTAATTAGGTTTTAGACAAAGCAGGCGAAGCCGCGGCCAGTAAGCTAGTATCTAACAAATCGTTTAAAATCTTTTAATAAATTAATCTCTAATGCCTCAATTAAATTGTGTAGAAACAAGCTACCCTATTACGTTTTTTGATGTCTAAAGATTTTCCTGTGTATTCATGCATGTCAAAGTTAATCATAATTAATTTTAATAGAATAGATTTGTTTGCTTTCATATTATAATATTAAAAGATAATATAAGACCTGTCTTCAAAAACCAAAGTATAAAAAATACACGTTTTTGAGGGATTCAATTTTAAGTAAAACTAAAATATATGAACCACGTTTTCAATCCGTTAAAAGGTTTTTAATACTATTATTTAATGAAATGTTATTTATTTTTATTATGTTTCAAAATCCGATAACATTACGAAAATAAATAATTTGTTTTATTTAACAAGCTGAAGCTAATATGAAAGTAGTAAAGTCATTCATCAAAATATTAAATTTATATTAAGATTAAAGACGGCAAAGATGTTCCAAAGCAACAATGCAAATTGTACCTTAAATATAATAGAATTAAGAATCATTTTCGCACAATTCAAGTGACAATTTATAACGCTATCTGGATATATCAAGGAACACGTCCGAAAATACGCGCGAACAAAATCCGATCTCATTTATTATAATCATTATGTCAGCCCCTGATATGGCTTAATTACAAAACCTTAAATTTTTGTCAACAAAAAACCATATTTTCACCGTTGACAGCGGAATGACAGAGCCTTGTAAAGCTGTCAGAGTTTCACCGCAAAATAAATTTATTAAATGTTCACATTTTTGTTTCATTTAACATTGATGTCGAGCGAACGTTGTATTTTTATTATCACCGTATTTTACAATGAACATTGTAATTTAATGTTTGTGTAATTGTTTTTTGCTGTGCATTTAAATGTTGCGTTTTTGTTGCCTATTTTATTTCAAGTCAACTACGACACAATTCAATTGACTTTTGTTTATACTTTATTGGACGGCTAAGTTTTAACCAAGGATTGAAACATCGGCCCTTAGAAATATTCCTATGCTAACAAAGATAGATAGATATATTTTATTGTATACACACAAAATTAACAAGACAAGGTCTAATAGCGATTTCTTCCAGACAACCATTTATTTTATATAAAATAACCATATTTAAAATAGGTGGGTGAGCAAAAATTAAGGCATTGAGAAAAATGAACTTGTATTTTTATAAATTAACGTATTTTATTATTCCTTCGTCTGTATTTTCATTAGCTGACCTGAAGAAATTATTTAAATTTTATTATTTATTTAGTTTTATATAAACAGGGTTCAACCAGTTCTCAAAATACTTTATTTTTAGTATAAATAAATCATTCTGAGCTAACTTTGATTTCTAGCATCTTATCTAAATCAAAAGTAGAGAATAATAATTTCGTAGAAACACAAATAAACAATTTACTAAGAAGAGAGAAGAGAATTAGAATTTCTTTGAAATAAATCTCGCTATTACAAACATATACAATCTAATAAAACTGGTTTATTATTCTATAACATCACTGTTATGATTACTACATTATAAGTCGTTTTACTAATAAAAATATATCTGCTGTCTTAAGCAGTATAAATTCCAGTCTGTAAAAGTGATGGCGTTAGACTTAGTATTAAGCACATTTTTTCAAATTGGAATGAATACTGCTTTAAGACATCATGTTAACACCCATGGTGCATTACCAAACGTATAATAAAATTACATAGTCATTTTATGAAAAACGAATACATCCAAAATTATCCAGCTATTTCACATAATTTGATCTGACAGCTAACAAACAAGAAACTTTATTTTATAAAAAAAAGCGTGTGTGCCGAGCGCACGTGTCAGAAGTTAAAAATCTTTGGCAAGATTAAAAGATACCAAAATCGTCTTACTCCATGACGTGACGGTATTGCCATGACGCGACCTTTTACTTTTACTCTCAACGCGCCTAAAGAAGTTTCGCGTCAAAAACATAATCGCTCTACCGCGGAAAATGTCACCTATTTCTGAACGAACATTAAACAGGACCTCATAATCTAACATTACCTGAACACAATTTCGCGTCTTCATCAAGCGACGACAGGCTGACGTCATATCCGTTCCAGACAACCGTTTATTTCCGGTTCTGACTCGTCTCGGATGTTGAGAATACATCCATTTAGTTGCAGCCTTGGTTCTGATGTGCTAGGCAATTTAGCCTTTATAGCTTCCGTGCTAATATTATAAATTAAGTCCGTTTGTCTGTTTGTGACGCTTTGACGACTAACCTAAAGAACTGATAGAAATTAAAGATTTTAATGGATCTTAAACGCGATTAATTCATTATATTTTTTTCCCGACGTTTCGCACACTGCAGCGATCGCGACTAAATCTATACTCAATATTATTAAGCTGAAGAGTTTGTTTGTTTCAACGCGCTAATCTCATGAACTACCTGTCCGATTAGAAAAATTATTTCGGTGTTGGATAGCCCATTTAGAAGGCTTATAGGCTATATTATATTATCATCACGCTAAGACCAACAAAAGCCGAGCCACGCGGGTGAAACCGCGGAGCGCAGCTAGTGTACATAATACTCGTATAAAATCAAACACTAGAAAATACTAAGTTGATTTTTATAAAGCTCTCTCGTTAAATATTGCAAATATAAAAACAAGTATGACTTCATAATAAATGCAGTTAAACCCCATTGTTTTAATACGTATTTGTCACGTAATAAGCAGTTTATAATCATATTACCTCAAACCACGAATGGTAAAATGAAAGCTATTTACATGTTTGTATATTTGGACATCTAAAACAGAATATAATACAATACATATTATATAGACAAAATTAGTATTATATAATATGTATATATAGAGAATTTAAATTCTTTTGTTATGTATAAGTATGTCTGTGTTTTTTAGAGCTAAGCACGGAAATAGGTGAATCAATTTAGAAGGAACTTTCACAAGCGAACATAACAGCAAACATGATGACTGACTATCTGTCTCATTTACACGAAAAAACCACATGAATTACTGCTAAATAAATTTTAAAATTACAACAAAAAGCGTTAATATTAAACACAATTGTTCAACATACCAAAAGCCTGTACTTTGATGTAAAGTGCCTGGAATTCGCGCTTTGATGTGACGTCACAATGTTACAATACCAGACTTCATGTAAGAACATTCAGGATTCGCCTGTTTATTTCGAACATTACGAGGAATTTCAGCTCTGCGATGTTAGTTTCATTTCCATTATATATGATACACATTCCATTACATAAAGAATACACCAAACCAAAACATTTTGAAAGCTTGAAAACATAAATAAAACAGCAGCAAAAAACATTGTTATTTCGTATCACATTACTTCTGTGATCAAAGACGAGTCTAAAAATCTTCAACGCCTCGAGTCATGTCTGAGATATCAATGAAGGCGAATTGCGAAGAAAGATTGAGAATTTTTATCTTTTTCTTTGGAAATTAAATTTCTGATTACGCACTTTGAGAATACTTGTACTATGTTGTTCTTTGTTTGTTTAAAGTGAAAATAGATGTACAAAATACAATAATTGTAGAACAACGTTGGAATAAAACGTGATTAAGAATCTGCTCAAATGTTCGAAAAAATCTTAACAATATTTTCTGATAAATTGAGATTTAAAATCTGCTCAAGTTCAAAATTTTCGAGTAATCATTTAAGTTCAACTAAAATATCAGATCATTAATCATAAAGTTTAATAATTTTAATTCCTGTGTAGGCATAGATAATATAGCTTTCTGTAGGCAGACGAATTTTGCTGAATTTTATTTACAAAAAATTCTCGTTTTATGATAACCCAAGATTCAAATTTTGCGTGAATATAACACGGTTCGCATCGGTAGAGAATTTTAATTTATATTTGAACAAGGTTGAATAAATATTTGCGAAATAAAATACCCATGAATATAATATTATAGTGATAATCATAGATTATGTTTGCGACGAATATAGCTAAAAAATATTTCAACAGAATCTACATTTTATATTATTTTAATATGTATAATAATCATAATAAATCATGTTGTCATTATCGGTAACCTTTTTGGGAGCCCATCGACCGAACTGGCGAGTCACCGTCTGCTATAATTCTCAATTTTTAATGTTGAAAAGGCAGGCGTCCATAGTCCCCATAGACCCAATATACCAGTCCATCTAACACCCCCATCCATAACCCAGATTTATTCATTTCCATTTTTTCTGCAATAGTCATACTTTGGCCGCGGACTGCCCAGGGCTGTATCTCTATGGTGCAGTCATGGCCAGGCTGCGGCTGGTGTCCCACAACACATTAAATTCTCTAAAGGGCCTCTGCGTGTTGGACATGTGTCCCCACGTAAGCCTTCCAAAGGACCGGGTATCTTCCTTTTGGTGGTACCCGTGTATTATGGAGAGAGACATATTAAACGTGTTATATATTTGAACATTCTACACAGACAAACATACCTATGTATGTTATGTAAACATCGTCATACGTCTCTTCGTAAATGTATTGAATTCACCACAATATTATATAAGCACAAATAATTTAATGACACAATTATGTATTATTACCAGCACACCCTCACCCAAGGGAATATATCCTATATTTATGTTAATTGAATTGGAAATAAACCCATTAGTTCGCTATAACCACCATATTACATACATCGATAAGACCGTGACTTCGCGTGTATTTAAAGTGAGGTCCCGTGTCCCCTAGTGGGGAAAGGGGCAGATGCAATGCATACATCTGTCACACTCGATTTTCTTTTAGGGACAAGTAGGTGATCAGCCTTCTGTGACCTGCCAGACCGAGACATTTTTTTTTCTCGTCTTCACCGGGAATTGAATCAAGGACCATTCGGTTCGATGCTAACGCGTCAACCACTGAACCAGGGAGGCGGTGATATTTAGTGAAGCAAAAATAAATAATTTTCATGTTATCGCGTAGCCTATTTCACAGCCATTAAATATTGTTTTCAGAGAGCCTGTACCCTTCTCGAAAGTTCAATCTATCTATAAATTAAATATTATCCTTGTACGTTTAGCGGTTCAAGCGTAAAATCAAACAGACAGACGGTACTTCGTCTGTATATTAAACTAGCTGTTTCCCGCAGCTACGCTTTGTGGTCAAAATAAATTTTCATTTTCGATCAACTATTATCACTTAACCTTTCTATTTTATACTCTTGGGATTTATCAAAATTCTTTCTTAACGGATGCTTATATCATAGTGGCTATCTGCATGCAACATTTTAGTCCGATCGGTCCAGTAGTTTGGACTGTGCTTTGATAGATCGGTCAGTGATATTCCCATATCCATACTAATATTATAAAGGCGAAAGTAACTCTGTCTGTCTGTCTGTTACTCAATCACGCCTAAACTACTGAACCAATTTGCATGAATTTTGGTATGGAGATATTTTTATACCCGAGAAAGGACATAGGCTACCTTTTATTGCAAAATATGTACCATGGGCGAAGCAGGGGCGGACTACTAGTTATGTATATTTTGGTTGGCAAAGCACTTACGACATCAGTGTTGATATGTAGCCATTTAAAATAAAGTGTATCATAATTGCATGCTATATCATAAAATTTGTAACTATCACTATAATCTAAAAAAAAAGTTTCTCAAAATAGAAAATAAAACCTGATTTCCCTAATACATGCAACTTCAATCTAGGTTTATGTAACTTCTCAATTTCTGCACTAAGGCATTTTAGTGTACTTTTTGTGAACTGGGTCACAGGCTAACTGTGCCGCTTTGAGATTTTAGTAATGGCCCGTTAAGTCTATAAATTTGCTGGACGGTTAGTTGTAAATTTGTTTATCTTCTAGCGGGCCAAAAAACCTAATTTATGTTCTATCTTGTTCTATAAATCTATAGGATTGATCGTTCTATTAACGAACATAAAAAAGACGTATGGCACTCGGGGACTGCCGCGGTAAAGCTATTGCATGCTATGCCTTCAAGCCACACATCCGCACCCGACGCAGCGTGAGGTTTTTCGTTACTAAATTTCTGGATTCGGTCCCCGCGCTCAAGGCCCGCGATAGAAGCTATGCAATAGCTTAAAAATATGATAAAACTGGTTCGTTCTGGCGTAATCTATAATAATATTAATAGTTACTAAAAACATCTATACATAATATATTATCTACTAAGTTTGTTTGTTCAGTTAAAAGACATAGTCTCAGGAACTACTGGTTCGAATGGTACATAATTTTTGTGTTCGACAGTGTATCGAGGAAGGCTAGCTTTATATCACGTTATTAAAAATATTGCAAAAATATTCCTTTTGAGAGTAGACAAATTGCATGGGTCTTAACGGAGAGCCTCCCTTTTTAGCAGAGCTAGGGCAGAATATTTTTTATTTGTGGTAAGCATAGTGTTATAATTATTACTTTTTACACAAAAATTTAACCACATTGCTACAGATGTTATCAGTACAGTAAAAATATAAATGACCAACGAGAAATGCACTAACTTTCAAATAAGTAATTATCAAAATCCGTTCACCCAGTCGAACATTTTGATATAACAATCACCAGAAAAGAGTCTTAGTTGTCAAGAAAGTCTCTAAGTAGCAAGTGAAATCATTTGTCTCTTACCGCAGGAGTCTATTTTATACTTCGATAAATTGGAATAGACAACCCCAGGGAGATAATGCATAGATATGAAAGTGTATGTAACGATACACTGGGGATAAACTTTCCCACTCTGGTCTGTTACCGAGAATTTCCACACACTTAACTTTTTATAATATTTTTATGTAGGTATCATTTTATTATATCGTGTTCCGAGAAAATATGATCTTAACAGGTCAACTTTATTCCACATTACTCAATTGGTATTCGGCGTAATTTACATTTAATAATACATTTATATTTTATTTCTATGTGTGTATGCGTATATGGTCCTATATGTAAGTATGATCACGCCTTTTTCATGAAACCGATCCTAAACTTATAAATACTTGGTAATGCTGTCTATGAACGTTATGAGATATTAATTATTCATGTTAGAATAACATTCTCACTCTACATTCTATCAAACAAATTTTATAAACAAGATATAATACCACGCCCTCATTACTTAGTACTTACAGCTACAGTTCAAATATTTAAAAATCCTTCTTCTATTCCTAGAAGTAGTTTAGTAATTAGTAGCATTATATCACATCATTTAAATTTAAACTAGCATTTCTCATAAATACTGTAGATAAATGTATTCGACTTAATTTGATAAACCTCACCATTAGTTAAGTAAACGACACAATGAGTTCGTTAACCAAACTCAAATAGTTTGGACAAACAGATAAGATATCTATCAGTTTATATGATTATATGGAAACCTCAAACGAAATATTATGTAAAACGAAAACGTATTCAAGCAGTTTATTTAATTTTACTCGTTCCAATCCCATTATGTCTAAAAACAATATTACATCCAGTGTGGAAAAAGGACAACGCTATATACTTCGTCTAGCGTCATCCCTTTCTCGCACTGGAAATAATACTGCTATGATATTATCATGGTTAACCCAGGTAGTATTAGCATTTTACTCACGAAAGGGTCAAAACGCGGTACACTCGGATTTGTTTAATTCAAGGGTTGTGGGATATCTATTAGCACCTACTTAAGCAAAGGGTATTTTTTAAATATATTTAGGTAAATATTCGTTAGTTTTGTCGAGGTATTTTAAGAAAGATTTTTGTTTAAAAATCTGAAAAGCAATCTAAACGAATAAAAATGGTATAGACCGCAGGAATGTTCATCTTCATATTAACTTTTATAGTCATTTAAATATTATCCTTGGTTCTTAACAGATATTTTATGAAATGGTAATCTATGACCATTTCAAAAAATATCTGTAAATAATTTTATTAGCTCCTTTTTAATTTAAAGAAAACAGGACGGCCATATTGTTACTAGGAACATAATATTGTTATTTATTAAAATACATATAAATAAAATAAGAGAATAATTTTTAAAGATATTTGTGATGATCCTTTCATTCTCAGTCGACTTGGCCAGCCAGGAACTACTTTTTTGTTGTTATTTGTTCGCTTAAGCATTTTAATAATTTATTTACTTTAGCTATCTTTGTTTATAATAGCACAGGCAAAATTCCAAGTACATTCTTTATAATTATTCACGACTACATTACGTGGAAACCAAGCCTTAGCCGTACCTTTATTTTGAATAAAGAGTTTTTCCGTTACTAGCTGGAATTTTGTGATAATGTAGGGAAAAGTAATTGATATTATTAACGCCTGAAAAAGCACTGAAATTTAATATTTATACCTTTTCGTATTAATTGATTTCCTACGGAAATTATAACAAAGCAAACATATTATAATAACTAGCTGTGCCCCGCGGTTTTACTCCGCAGTGCTCCGTTTCTGTTGGTCCTAGCGTATATTACCTATAGCCTTCCTAGATACATGGGCTATTTAACACCGAAATAATTTTTCAAATTGGACCAGTTGTTCATGAGATTAGCGCGTTCAAACAAACAAACTCTTCAGCTTTATAATATTAGTATTAGTAACAAAACAATAATCACAAAAAGTACAAGTTCTTCAGTTACAATTAATGTTGTGACTAATAGAAACGTCTGTTAGTGTATTTCAAATTAATTATTTTATTTGATATTTATTATTATTTTGTAGCGTATTTTTCCAACACCTACACAAGTCGATTTGCGTGTCATTACAACATTATAATGAGCCTGATTTTGTAGAAATTTTCCACCGGTAATATTTATATATTTATATGTCGCAATACATTTATAATGTATATTGAAGTGATTTTATTTACAAATTGTAAATACGGTACATAATAATCTATAAAATATTATATATTAAAAAGCTGAAGAGTTTGTTTGTTTGAACGCGCTAATCTCAGGAACTACTAGTCCGATTTGAAAAATTCTCTCGGTGTTAGCTAGCCATTTATCGAGGAAGGCTATAGGCTATATATCATCACGCTAAGACCAACAGGAGCGGAGCACTGCGGGTAAAACCGTGGAGCACAGCTAGTTAATTAATAACCTATTCATATTTAATTTTAGTACTTTGAACAATTTTTACTTATATGTTTCAGTAAAGTGATTAAAAGATGAGCTATAAACCGCATAGTTATAAGGTTTCAAGGGGCTAAAATAAAAACAATAACTTAATACTTAGGTACTTGCTATTAAAGAAATTATGTTAATATATTAAATTGTGTGCCCAAAAGAGAAGAATCACATAATTTTAATTAAATGAATAACAAGATTGTAATATCTTATGTTTTGTTTTTATAATTTCATACATGAGGTTTGTAGTCTGAAGTAATTTTTGTCTTAAAATGTCTATAACTGTATATGGGTATGTATTTTCTTATAACTTCACTAGTCACTACATAGTATAAAACAAAGTCGCTTTCTCTGTCCCTATGTCCCTATGTATGCTTAAATCTTTAAAACTACGCAACGGATTTTGATGCGGTTTTATTTAATAGATAGAGTGATTCAAGAGGAAGGTTTTAGTATATAATTTATTATGTTTTAGACGAAGTAGGCGAAGCCGCGGGCGGAAAGCTAGTAATATAATAAACAGAACTTTTCAATATTTCCTTTAATTATAACTATAGTAAACGTACAATCTTTACACTACAGAATTTTACCTTCAAAATAACATCACATACATGTTTAGATCTACAAATATGTTTAGATAGGCCAAAGCCATTTATCGGAACCCAAAATGTCATCCATGTAAGCATTTCATACGCTTTGTGGACTATCTCAGGTCTTGGCTGTCTATTGCCGAAATATGGGATATCGGTTTACCGAAGCTTATATGGTTCAAATTGTTTAACTATATAATATTTTGTGCCTAGTTTGATAATTTTAAGCAAAGGTATCTGTAAGGTCAATGTTTCGTGTAGATTTTGATAGTTGGGTTGGTATACTAATATTATAAAGCTGAAGAGTTTGTTTGTTTGAACGCGCTAATCTCAGGAACTACTGGTTCGATTTGAAAAATTCTTTCGGTGTTAGCCAATTTATCGAGGAAGGTTACAGGCTATATTATATTATCACGCTAAGACCAACAGGAGCGGAGGAACGCGGGTAAAATCGCGGGGCGCAGCTAGTTATTGATAAAAGAAAAATTGATAAAACCAATTTAACAACGATTTAAGAATCTTTACATATTTTTTAAATTGCATTAGGTAACAAAAAATAAAAACTCTTATTAGTAATTGTAACAGTTTTAGTAGTTAAAAAAAAACATAATGCAGGTATAAAATCGGTATTAAGAGCAAAATATAATTAGTTTTAAATTTTTTAATTACAATTTTAATTACAAATAAGAATTAGAACGAAGAAAATGCTTCTAAAGTAAATAGACGGCATGGCAGATAACTACAGCGCATGTTTGTAATTAGCTCCTGCGACCTCAACTACTTCAAGATTATTTTGCGAGCAATCTTAATTAAAATGAAAGTGAAACTTATGTACCTTCTCGTGCAATCATTCCGGAGCTAGACATTAGGCGAATACTAGGTACCAGTGGTCCAGCCTCTTAGAGTAGCAATTACACAAATCTATTAATAAAAGGATAACATTATGTAATAGACAATTTAATTTCACACATTTTTGTAGTTTAATTTATTCAGTTATGTACTAGTTATCCGCCCGCGTATATTGAAAATTACCTTAGCAATAATATTTTTCGATGCCGTATAAAAAGTACCTAGCCTATATCACTAACTAGTTACCTATTATTAGAAAAACACACAAAAATCATACCACGAAGTACCTTCATTGCGACGTGAGATCAAAAAAAATAAAACTCATTCCCTCTATAAATTAATTAAGAAATATATTTACCCTTACAAATACACAATTTGATCGTCCACTTCATCCATCACTACAACACATCAAACACCCGTAAAGGTGCTTTTCCACCAAGAAGCTTATATCTAATATACTGGAGATTGCACTATGAACGTTTAGACAGTGCGCGCACGAGCAACTTTGTCTCCGCAACTATATTGTCTCCGCAACTATTTTATCTCTCCCACCTATGGGCGAGTATGAAAGTGCGCGCACGTAGCGACGCAACTCCCCATACAAATTGATGGGAGAGACAAAAATATAGTTGCGGAGACAAAGTTGCTCGTGCGCGCTGGCTCTAACTTGTCACGGGTAGGTATGACCTTGAATGACGCCTGGTTGTTTTTTTGTCTCTTTCACACCTAACTTAACAAGTTGGTGTGACAAGTAAACGTTCATAGTGCAATCTCCAGTGTATTAGATATAAGCTTCTTGTTTTCCACCAATAATGTGCGAGGATGTGTAGCGAGGAATGTGTTTGTAAAAAACCAATCATAAATTATTTAGTTTGAAGTTTGAAGCGTTTAGCGTTTGAAGCGATACTATTGGCTATTTACAAACATTCCTCGCTACACATCCTCGCACATTATTAGTGAAAAAGCACCCTAAGGGCGTTTGTCCACTACAAGGAATTTTACGGTCCGGCATTCCGATTTTTTACGGTCCGGTATGGCACGCCATTAATCTATATATACTAGCTTGTGCACTATACGTAATTTTACTGTCCGACATTTTACTTTTCCCTATTCCGGATGGTTTTTTGTGTCTACGAGTCGCTGTAGGTATAATTGTTTTCGAATGCCCACTTGCTTGGATTTTACTGTTTTTACTGCATATGCCAATTTTTGAATTAATTATTGAAATTATTCTTACAAATTATTACAATAACTTAAGTCTAAGTCCCACAAAACTGCACATGCAGTTTGTCTGTGGGTTGTTTTTGTTTTACTTTCTTTTAGTTGGCAATGAGATTTGAGAAGTCGGTATTGTTATTTTATATATGTACATTGACCAAGCATTGACCTATAATTATTATCTAAGTAAGTGTTGGTAAGTTAAAGTTCAAGTGGGAATAGCTTTAGCTCCTCGTCACTGATTAAAATAAATAAGTGAAACACGCATTTTAAATCTCTTACGGAACTTTACTTTTTATTATAACGAAGTAATATAATATTTCACCTTCTATATTTTTAATCGTTTCTTGTAAAATGCAAAAACAATCATTTATGATAGTATTATACCGCCAAACTTCCTTGAACTATACCGCACTGATCCGAGTAAAGACGGACAGGTGCACAAGCATTTCATCGGTTTTTTCATGCCACACCGGACCGTAAAAAATCGGAATGCCGGACGGTAAATTTCCTTGTAGTGCACAAGCGCCCTAAAGACCATTTACAGTGACGTTTATGAAGCCGAAAAACAGCACATGGCCGGTCGTGTAATCCGTGACGTAAAGCATAAACCGCTTGAAACAAAGCAGAAAATTTCCAGAATGTTCCACGTTTATGCGAAAGTTCTGTGAAAGAAAAACAAATGGGCTCTCTAAAAAGGTTCGTGAAAGTTTTCCTCGTGAGAATAATATATTCCGCGTAAATAGTAACTAGTTTATGAATGATTAGCAACACGTTATTTTTGTTTGGAAAGGAAAATATGGTTTTACTGTTATCAGAATTAGGGCACGTAATCACTGTTTTTGTTTTGTTTTAAAGTAAACAAATAAAGTCCATTAAGTTTAACTTGTAATAAAAAACATTGTTCTTTAAATTTAAAAACAATTTCGTATATTAATTTAAGACTGGAAGAGTCCAAAAAATATTACCTTCATTTGGGAATGTAGCGACTCAAGTAATAAGTAATAAGTAATGACAGAAAACAATATTTTTTTATGAATTCATTTAAAATTCAAATTTTTACAATAAATAAGCGATTAATCAGATGACTTACCTATCACTAAAAATATAACAAAAACTTGCTTTTCCTATATTATACTTATCCAATATTTATACGCCTCTTGGCGTATATACTGAATTTCCACACAAAATCAAATTCTACTATCAATTACATTTAATACCACAACAATTCAGAAACTATCAACAATTACTCGAATTTCATTAAACCGTGGGATCAGTAACATTTGTAATTATTTCAAACTAAGTTAATTCTGCGTTAAGCCAAGGGCTTGCTCAAATAGAAGCCCACTGTCATAAAGTTATTCGCGGATCCATCAAATTTGACTAATGTATGAGATCCTACTAATATTATAAATGCGAAAGTTTGTGAGGATGTGTATGTGTGTTTGTTACTCCACGAAAAAACCACTGAACTGATTACAATGAAATTTAGCACACATATAGAGGGTAACTTGGATTAACACATAGAAACGGGAACTATGCGGATTTTTCTTTGAAAATGCGGGTGAAGCCGCGGAAAGCTAGTTATAATTTTAAGGGCAAGTCATCTCGGCAGTTTCCCTGATAGGCTATTTGTAATTTTTCATTGTCACTGAACTTATCTTTCAATAGAAAATGTTCAGAATTTGTAAAACCAGTCATAAAGACATAATTTAAATGAAAGAAAGAAAATACGTTTAATCACAAATACTTTTACAAATTTTTGACATATAACTAAACACTTTACATGGAAAAAAAATTAAATCTAATCTTAATATCGTATTCGTGAATAGGTGGACTACTCAGCATTTGCCTCTCCGTATTAGAGGAGAGGCGCCGGTTTTCAGTAGTCCCCTCGACACGCGAAATATTCGTAATCAGTCCCTGTTTCGCAAACTATAGAAACGGACCCATCTAGATTACCGTTTAAGCCTCTGAAGTTTCGTGTGGGCTTATTAGCTTACAAACTCGGCGGCCATATTGGATTTATGATGACGTCATATTCAGATTTTCCTTTCAATTACTCGTGGCTCTGGTCCTATGTAGATGTTGCATAAAGCCTTTTAAATACCTATAAAATACTAACTGCCTTACTCTTATTACTTAGGGCTATGGAGAAAAGAATAAATGTTGGCTGATTCTTAGATCTACCACAAAATTTCATGACAATCGATGCAGCCGTTCACAAAATTTCATGACAATCGGAGGAGTATGGACATTAACATTGTGACACGATAATTTTATAAATTATATAGAGAAGATGGTACATGTACTTTTGAAAGAACGAAGAAAAATGAAAAATGCTTTATTGTACACCCAAAAGACAATTAAAAGGGAAACAATAGGTATCTTAAAAATGAACAAAGGGCAGTCGTATCACTAAATGCGATCTTTTCCAGACAACACGGAAGAGAGAATAAAACTTTTAGGTGGAGGTGCATTACAATAATATTTTATAAATAAATAGGTAATACACACCTATACTTTTATTATATCTTTTGAAAAAAGCCTTTTTTCATAGTTGTAACAATAATATTGATGCTTTATATCTTCATACAAGAATATAAAAGAAGTCGCATTAATAAAAACGCGATATTAAGATCTAAATAATCTTACTATTAAGCAAATATAATGCTCTAAGAAACCACTACATCAAAGAGCGTATATTAAATAATTTTATAACATCTTGAAATAACTGCATTGTCACTCAACTTTCAACCCTAAGAAAAGGCAATTAGGTCGAGTTTATTTTTAAAAATCACAAAGAAAACTTAAACAAGCAAAACAAGCGTGGAAATAGCCATTTTTAACGCGTCCATGGGTCACCTCGCTCTTTTATTTAAAAACGAATTAACAGATCCTTGAAGGACGAAAACCTACCTTATTACGTTGGCTTAGAGTAGGTTTTTAAAGGTCAAAATATATTTCATTCATATGCGAATGGGCCCCTAGGGAACCCTTTAAGTTCGTATACATTGAAGGTAAGGCAGTTACAGAGTTTTTAAATATTATACACACATTTAAGATTGTAATATTCAAGAAAATATTTTGAGTACTCTCGTAAAAGCGAAATAAACCTTTTATCTATTCTTTTATAGTAATGTAGCAAAGGTCAGGTTCCTGCGGGAAGTAATCTCTGAATAAGAAATGCAATATAATAAAATATGAAGTTAGTGTGTAGAAAGCAATTTGACTCATAGAATATTCTATTATTTTCTTATTTGGAGGAAAACGGATTCATAGGTGAACTAAAACAATTTTTTACCATAATATGTATATGAAAGCATAGTTAAAGGTAGCATCTAAAGTTTTTTATATGTCTATCTATATATATAAAACTCAAAGGTGACTGATATAGTGATCTATCAACGCACAGCCCAAACCACTGGACGTATCGGGCTGAAATTTGGTATGCAGGTAGATGTCATAATGTAGGCGTCCCCTAAGAAAGGATTTTAGAAAATTCATCCCCTAAAGGGGTAAAATAGGGGATAAAAACTTATACCACGAAAATTTATCTTTTCCACGCAAGCGAAGCTGCGGGCAACAGCTAGTTTTATATATTTTTTAAATTTAATGCAAACGAAATTGGGCTGTATCGGTATGTATATTATTTTCTTAAAAATTGTAATAACTCTGCCGAGCAATTATTTATTTCCTGAACAATTTTCAGAAAATTATGAAAACATTTTTATAAGGATTTCAGTAATCATTTACATATACCCTGTATTTTCCGAAATAAAATGTGTATAAAATAAATAAACCAACGCAAACAAATGTGTACTTACATTTACTTTAATTAAATAAATAAATAAAACAATGTGTATTGCTAAACTTATAAGTTATAACAATAAAGTATATTTGGTAATTGTAGTAAAAGCTACAATCCATACTAATATTATAAATGCGAAAGTAACTCTGTCTGTCTGTCTGTTACTCAATCACGCCTAAACTACTGAACCAATTTTCATGAAATTTGGTATGGAGATATTTTGATACCCGAGAAAGGACATAGGCTACTTTTTATCCCGGGAAAATGACGCAATCCCGGAAATCCCACGGGAACGGGAACGGGCGCGGGCGAAGCCGCGGGCGGAATCCTAGTTACCAAATATAGATAAAATTAGGAACTACTATTGTTAGTAGTAGTAGTACTACTACTAGAATTACTTAGAAAATAACAATAATTTAATAAGATAAATAAATCGAATTTAAAACCAATTAATATTCATTCTTCAATATAACCTATTTATTACTTCACCCCTGTCATATATAATTAAAAGATACTTAGCAGAGTATCCACAAAATAAAATATTAAATCAGCTTTGTCCAACTTTAAGTAAGCTGTCCTGAATAACGGCATGCTGTAGCTTATCCGTAAGCTAACGATAGCTTAATCCACTTAAGCTGAACGAGATAAAGTTGAAGCGGCTTAAAATTGTGAGTCGTATGAAAAAATCAATTTGTACAACGTCATTTGTAGTGTTTTATTAGCTGGTAACATTGTTTATTTTAGTAAAGGTTTTAAAACGGTTTAAAATAGTTGATAATCCCTACTAATATTATAAATGCGAAAGAAACTCTGTCTGTCTGTTACGCTTTCCCGCTTAAACCTCTCAACTGATTTTGATGAATTACCTTTTATTGCGAAATATGTACCACGGGCGAAGCCGGGGCGGACCGCTAGTATGTATTAGCCATGGTGGAATTAAAATCATAGATAGATGGGAAGAACAACGTAATAAAGGAAACAATAGAGCGTTTTAGACGATAATATTATGTCTATAATAAATGAAAGTTTACTAGAAAGCTCAAATGTAATGATGTAACTGAGTTTTTCTCGTAATATTTATATTACGAGTAACTAACGTGATAAACTAAACAATTCCACGGGTAAAAATATATATTTTAAACATACAAGGTTAAGGTTATCCAGGTTTTTTATTTTTCGTTTTTAAATTTGGCCTTATCAAAATAAGTGATATAAAGATTTTAAACGCTGCCTCAACATCACATTGAAATTAAATTACATTGCATTTTAATCATGGTTTAAACGAATTTTAATTTAATCCTTTCTTTCAGCTCACACACTTCCTTCTTCAATAGACTATACTTGAAGTAAATAGCAATAGAGAACCTTTCCCAACCACGTATAAGTTACAGTGTAAACTGCAGAAGTCAATTAATTAGATACAAGCACCAATATTCTTCCAGCACACGACAGCTGTGTACTGAGTCAACTAATAAAGTTTATAGGTCAAGAACCTACCTTCAATTAATATAATATAGCTGTACGCCCCGATGTTGCTTGTCACATTTATGTGTGTGTGAAGTCCCATGTCCCCTAGTGGGGTAAGGGGCAGATGCATTATACATCTGTTTCACTGATCGAATTTCTTTAGGGACATGCAGGTGATCAGCCTTCTGTGTCCTGCCAGACCGAGACATTTTTTTTCTTCGTCTGCACCGGGAATCGAACCCAGGACCCCTCGGCTCTACGCTAATGCGTCAACCACTGTACCAAGGAGGCAGTCTACATTTATGTAAGTTGATGGAATTTTAAAAGTTATCTTTATCTAGGTAATAAATAAAAAACAAAATCATTGTATATTTAATTTATACTCAGTATTTTGCTTTTTAATTTCATGAAATGCGGACGTTCTTGTTTAGTTTTTCGTTGTTATTAAAAGTTGTTTGCGAATAAACTCCATAACAGCTCTACCAATTTTAAAAATAATTTTATCAATGAACTACATTTTAACCGAGTAATAAAGACTATATTTTTCCGAATAAACACGGTCGAAGCCCGGAAAAGTAGCCAGCTTACTAATAGCAATCTAGATATTTTTATTTACTGCCAAAATTACATTTAATTAAAAAAAATGTATGCGTGTACTAGAGTACACACGTAAGAAGTGAAACTTCTTTATGACCTTAAAAATGTCACTAGTATGGCGTAACGCAAAAATGTCACGCGTACGGCGTAACGCAAAAATGTTACACAAAATTTTTGTCCAACCCCGATAAAGAAGTTTCACTTCAATAATTATTTAATAATGACACACTCACGTGCAAAATAAAAATGTTACGTTATACTAATGAGTACTAGCGTATAACTAACACTGGCGTTAATAATTCCACAATAATTAAATACAGTTACGTTGCTGTTATAATCTAGTGGAGTTAAAAAATATAACCTTGAATACACCGCATTGCAGTGTGTTTGATTCTACGCAACATTTGGTTTTTGTTACCCCTTCCACATGATATTATGTTCTACGTCCTACTAATATTATAAATGCGAAAGTTTGTGAGGATGTGTGTGTGTGTGTGTTTGTTACTCTTTCACGCAAATACTACTGAACCGATTACATTGAAATTTAGCACACATATAGAGGGTAACTTGGGTTAACACATATGATAGGTTTTATCCCGGAAATCCCACGGGAACGGGAACTATGCGGGTTTTCCTTTGAAAACGCGGGCGAAGCCGCGGGCGGAAATCTAGTATATAATATGGTAGAGTGCCTTTTTTAGGTATGATGTATTTCAGGTAGAAGGTGGTTGTTATTTCTGAATAGTCCTCAATCTCGATAGCTTGTAACTATTGCATTAATTACCTTTGTCTTGTAATAAAATTGAACAGTTACAGTTTATCAATTAAAATCTACATTGAAATCATACAATGTGTAACATTTTTGGAAAGTTTAAAAAAAATAGACGTTTCGTTATTAGTGTTGTGTTTAAGGGACAATAATTATGCTAGGATTACAGTTAGATGGCATCTCGATTAGAGAAATAGAATTTAGCTGAAATACTTAAATAAATAATTCTCAGATTGGAATATTCGTATATATTCGTATTGATTTACAAATCAAATAAACTCAAACATTTATTTATTCAATTAGAATTCTTTTAAAAGCACTTTCGAATCTCCATTACATATTTTACCATTTACCACCGATTCGGAAAGCAATCAAAGGAAAATATTCACACATCAAAGGAAAACTTCATTTTAAAAATGTTACATCATCTTGGTTATCAACGCATGAAATCAAAAACATCGTAAGTAACAAAACCAAACATCAAAGGCGCTCAATAAACACGACGACAGTAATGAAAAATTAAATATGTAGACACACGAACGAATCAGATGGTAATTAACTTCAAGTGTGACTGAGCTTGTTGACAGACTCCGCAATTTGGTTGCGTTGTCTTCATTTATTTGCTATCTTGTATTGGTGTTTGTTCATGATCGGATGATGTATTCATTGCTAATTGGTAATGCTAACAAAAATGTCGGTTAAATTATCCTTTCGTAGAGCAAGCTTGTTTACATTGAATAATTAATCTTTATGTGAAAACAAAAAAAAGTTGTATTAATTTTCATTTTATGAATAAGATATCACCAAGGATATCTTTTTATCAAAATTTTTATAGAAATTATAATTGAAGCGAAAAAAAGAAACTCACACTACATTAAACATACCATTGATGTTTTAGACAGTTATGGTGAATATACAAATTTACATACAACGAGTTTACGTATTATTTTAGCCTATTATATTAGAAAACAAACTTAGACAAAACAATATCCAGTGATTATATGTAACTGGGTCGAAGTTGCTTTTTTAACCTACTAGAGGTCCGCCCCGGCTTCGCCCGTGGTACATACTACATATTTCGCAATAAAATGTAGCCTTTGTCCTTTCTCGGGTATCAAAATATCTCCATACCAAATTTCATGCAAATTGGTTCAGCAGTTTAGGCGTGATTGAGTAACAGACAGACAGACAGAGTTACTTTCGCATTTATAATATTAGTATGGATTTAGTTTGGTTTACTCACAAACAAAAAATACACATACCCGCTTGTAATTCTTCGTACTGCAATTCCAAAAACCCAGGAAGACTCTTGTTACCCTTCTAACCATTATCACTGTTGCAGCCAATATCATAGTATCTAATAACAAAGTCAAAGCAATAGAAACTTGGGCAATCGCTGCCAATAATAGCAGCAAAACATCTGCTTAGAAACCGTTCCCAGTACCTGCAGGTGCGAACTTATGAACTCCGCCAATAAGTTAGGGAAAATCACCAACTGCGTAGTAATTATGTAAAACAGTTTTCGCATTTCCTACTCCATATTCATAGCGCATATTAGTTTACTAACAAGCTGCTTATGTATTTATTATTAACAGTAGCTTTTGATTGTGGGATAGTTATGCGGCTTTATAGAGTGAGCAGCCTCGCGAATGCTGCTCGAAGCTCGGTCAGTGTGAACGTTGTTCGGTCCAGGAAAACGCGCCATTTTCAACCGAGCTACGTACACATGTACACATATACCGTGCTGCTCAATGATATTATATGCAAAAAGTTACAGGTTCAAATTCAAATTCAAAGTCAAATTCATTTATTTCAAATTCAAATAATCAGGTTATCAGCGCTACGGGAGTAGAACGTCGAATTGTCGCTTCGCCACAATTTACTTTAGTTGACTCTTTTTCGCTCACGATTGTTGAATCATGGCGTCTTAGTATTCCGTCTAATCGTAGTGTGCCGTTTTTGAAGATCGAATGCTGTGTTGGTAACTTATATACACCTTTTTACTTATTACATCGTTGGTGCTGCTTCGAGTTATAGCAATTGCCTCGCGAGGTTGCTCGCTCTGTATGGACTCGCCTTTTGACGTCGGTCGTCATCCTATTGTAGCTTCGAGGGTTGTTTGATTTTGATATTCGACGGTGTATCGCATTGTTACCTTGTTTTGTCTATAATGTTAATACTTGTAAGCTTTTGAGGTTTCATTTTGATATTACATTCCATAGTGTATGCATGATACGTTCCATTACATATTAACCTTATAATTTGATAAGTGTTCGATATCTTTTTAATTAATTTGGTAGAATTTAAATCAAGTCAAGGCAGTCAAGAATAGAGAAGTAAAATAGTTTGGAAAATCCAAAAGTGCACGCCTCATAATTTTTTTTAATAATTATTTATTAATTATTATTTTTGTTTATTTAATAACAATTAAACCACATCGAATCAGACCCTGAAAAATGAAAGGGTTCTATTCCTGAGCATACTCAAGCGTAAGAGAAAAAAAAAGACTCGATTAGTAAAGTATTTCGGTCGCTATCGTGTTAACAAGAAAATCCTCCGCACATACAGACACACGGACGTCCAAGACAGAACTTTTTTAAACTGTTTTTTAACTAGTTTAAATAACAAAAATGACATCAAAAATATCATGAATGTTAAAAATAGTGTTTTTTCTTAATATGTGTGTGTATGTATTATCTTACAAGTGCAATGTATGATACATAAAGACATTTTAAGTTTGAAAAATCAGATGTTTTGCGCGAAGTGACAGTAGTACCCACCTCAACGCTTCGCTTATGAGGCGTGCAATATTACATTGTATTTGTTTTTCTAAAGTACTATACCTTTAATCAGTTGCTGACAATTATTGGTCACCAGTTCCTGAAAAAAAAAATATTAAATCAATATTCAAGTGACAATTTTAGTCAAAGAAATTCTGTTAATGACAGCGATAACGATTACCACCGAAATTTATGAAATTTTCATTTAAGTAAAGATAATATTATTCGTTTATTTAAAAGATTGTTCCTTCAATCTTATATTTCAGTAGCTTGCATCGGAAAATAGTAGAAAAAGGTACAGCATTATGAAAATTGCTTGCAACATCTGCGCAATATTGATTCTGAAGGAATTTTTGCACAAACATTCTCGTGTTGTTTTCCAGAAATTGCATTATAACTACTCATTTTAGCGTTGGTTGTAGGCTCTAATAGTTTTGCACTGCGAGTGTAGGTCTTAAAAACACTACTGTATAAAGTATAGTTTCGCTTAGCATTTTTGTCAGACAAGATGGCCAATCTTCTTATAACTACGCTCATAAAAAATGATTAAAATGGGTTAAAAATTGAATCAATCGTGTTTTAAATCCGTTAAAATTTCTAGATGCTGCTCTATTTCATATGCACAACCATAACTCTTATTTATTAATGTCGTAATGCTATGTCAGGGTATTAAAACCCTGTCATATTTTTAAGTAACTAACATAAAAAAATGTTGTTCATCACTGCATTCCCAAAAGCTGCATTGCAAACACCTACAACTGATGTAAACAGAACATAACTCATTCAAACGAAATTTCGGTCTTTTTCTCTTCACTACGCTAGTAATTTATTACCTAACTACCTTGTGCATGTGACTTGGTCTGAAGTCTCACAGTATATGCCAAATAGAGTGTATATTTTCTGTACATCTACCGATACTATTGTATTAAATTACATTCAATATTGTGTAACTTGTATACAAACATACAATAAAGGCAGAATATTCTGAAATTTATTATTATAAAGACAAAGAATATTCGGAACATTTTATTTTCTGTTAGAAATAATGTACGTAATAATACCTCAAATCTCAATGGTTTCTGTTTTATTTACGCGTGAGACTTGATTAGGCTAGAAGAAACTTAGTGTAACTATATTATTTAAACAAATAAGTGATTACATGAATAATAATTGGATATTTAATATTGATATACATACATACATTAAATTTGTATTTGTTAATACACATTCATGTAAATATTGGCTATTATTGCTATTCACATCAGATTTCAATTTCTCAAATCTAATGCATCGAAATGGAATTTGGCTCTCGTTCAAGTCTTCGAATATTAGAGGATTACTGACTTTAACAAAATATGCCTTTATTTTCTTCTGTTTAGAAATTGGATGAACGAAAATAAAATAAAATGGATGAAATAAATATATTTCAAAAGAAGACGTACTTTCGTTCGCGGGTTATGTCTATGGATAGTTTCATATTAGTAAATTTGTTTTACTCATTTAATACTTTTGTTTAAAAATCTATAAGTAGAGACGTAATACAATAGTTTATTTATAATAATATATTATAATTCTTTTTGAAGAAAATATCAAATACACCTGAGTTATACCTTCAGCTTTCAAATGGTAAGAATTTTTTGAAAGCAGAATTAGTTTATTTCCATCACAAACAAACTCCAAACAAATTGCCTATAATATTACTCAAGCCTTTGTATCAAAAAGAAACAATTGAATCCCACCACATTCCCCAAAGGGAATACAGAAACTTCTAGTAAAAGGCAAAAAGAAACCGCGAAAACGAAAATAGCCTGTGTTTTTTAATTAATGACTTAATGTCATGAAGATCAAAGAAAGAATCGCATAGAGGAGGTCTTTTTAGCATTTTCAAGGCCTTAATGGTTATGCCTTTTCTTTGACACAACTCGTTACCATGTATAGTTAGCTGTTTGAAAATGTGAAGTTTCTACGTATTAGCTCATATTTGTATGGAGATTGAATTTTGTTACTTTTTTTTTTTTTTTTTTTTATTTATTGAAATTATTCTTACAAATTATTACAATAACTTATTACTTAAGTCTAAGTCCCACAAAACTGCACATGCAGTTTGTCTGTGGGATCAAGCCTATAACTAAATATATTATATAAAATATCTATATATCTATCTATAACTAAATATATTATATCATATTATTATCTGTTATAAAATATAATATTAAGTGAATAGGTATATCTATTTATGAGCTTGTGTTTTAGCATTCTATTGACTGAAGAAGGTGTTTCCTTAATAATCTTTTAAATTTGTGAATATTTGCTTCTGTTCGTATGTACTCTGGTAAGCTATTGAGAAAATATGGTAAACGTTTATCTAGAGTTCGATCTCCAAAATAATTGTTGACTCTAGGTACTTCATATTTTCCTGAGGTCACTGACCTCGTTGTATGATTGGTATTTAACAGATTAAGAGAAGGAATAGAGCTATGGTTGTTTACAGCAAGAAGATATTTGTGCTTAAGGCTGACTGGAAGAATATTACAAAATTTAAATAGCATTCTATAGTTATGTTTATATTTATGTTTTATTTTTTTACTGACCAAGAGTTTTAAGAATCTAATTTGCATATTTTCTAATTTGTTTAAGTTAGTTTTAGTAGTAAGTCCATAACAATCAAGAGAATAACTAAGTATTGAATCCACAAGGGCCATGTACAGACATTTTAAAGTCTTTATAGGAACTTTGTAACTTATATGATAGAATTTACCTAACAATACTTTTAATTTATCATATATATAGTCTATATGTGTAGTCCAAGAAAAATGTTCATCTACCCTCATGCCCAGATATGTGACAGTTTTCACGCGTTCAATCGGTTTACAAATACAATTTTTAAATTGATTATGGATGCATTCAAAAGTGTGGGTGAACATGGAATGTGTTTGACTGAGAGGTAGGTATGGTGAGTGTACGATTAGAAGCTTAGTTTTATCAATATTTAAGACTATTCCATTGTCATGTGACCATTTGACTACTGCATCTATATCAGTCTGTACGAGCCGGCAGGTCTCCGTGAGGTCCGTATAAAGTCCGTAACCTAATATCTTTTACCGATTCATTTTATTTATTTATTTATTTATTTACACTTACAAATTAATCCTTAAAATTAAAACTTAAAAACTAGTCCAGCACAGAAGGCGGCCTTATCACTTAAGAGTGATCTCTTCCAGGCAACCTACTGTGTGGAGTAATATTATGAAAGAGGAGGTAGGTAGGAAGTACAAAATATATATATAGCTATATATGTTCTATAATAAATACATACATATAAAATATTATATATATATATTACATATAATATAATATAATACACATTCAAATAATAAATATAATATAATAAATATAATATATATATACATAAACTCATACTGTAGTTTAGATAGAAAAATAAAGTAAAACACAAATAAATAAATTAATTAATCTTACTAATCCGAGTTAAATGCCAAGTTCAAGTAGTGGTTTCGGACTTGTTTGGCAAAGGTGGACAGCGTTTGAGCTTGTCGGATGCTAACTGGCAGGGAGTTCCATAATCTGGTAGCCCTTACGGAAAAAGAGCCACCGTAGAACTGTGTGTGGTGCGGAGGCATAGATAGCACTAACCTGTCCACCGATCGCAGAGAATAGTTATCACAGTGCAGGAATTGGAACTGGTCTTTTAGGTAAGAAGGAGTTTTGGGATTGAAGAGGATTCGATACAGGAGTTGCAGGTAATGAACATTCCGGCGAAGGCGGATCGGGAGCCACTTGAGCTTCTTACGAAAATGAGAAACGTGGTCATATTTACGGAGACCGTAAACAAACCGAATACAATAGTTCTGAAGTCGCTCAAGTTTATCCAATTGCTCAGATGTTAAGTCTAGAAAGCAAGCATCAGCGTAGTCAAGAATAGGAAGGAGAAGGGACTGTGCTAACATAATTTTGGTCGGTATGGGTAAAAAGTTACGGAGGCGTCGTAAGGAGTTAGATGCAGCGTATAATTTACGACTGATATGCTGGAGATGCTGCGACCAAGAAAGCGTTTGGTCCATAATTACACCTAAATTCTTTACTTGATTGCTGAAAGGAATACCCTCGCACCCAATTTTAACACTCGGCAGAATTTCCCAGTCAATCTCTGATATAAGATACTGACTTCCAACAACAATCACTTGGCTTTTGGAAGGATTAATCTTAAGTCCAAATTCATCGCACCATTTTACTATTGTTGCAAGTTCAGCGTTAATAGTGTTAATAGAATCGGGTAGATTACTAGGTGTAGAGTGAAGGTAGATCTGTACGTCGTCAGCAAACATATGGTAGAGAGAAGTTATACGAGAGGAGAGATTATTTATGAAAATGGCGAATAGGAGAGGTGATAAGACGCCACCCTGAGGTACACCAGCGGGGACAGCACACCAAGAAGAATGTTTACCATCCAACAAGATACGCTGCCGCCGATCACCCAGGTAATTTTGAAACCATTCGAGTACTGTAGGGGAGAAGTTAATTAGGCGTAACAAACCCAGTAAAATATCATGATTAACAGTGTTGAATGCGTTACTAAAGTCGAGAAGACACAATATGGTGAGTTGTTTATTGTCCATAGCTGAACGGATGTCATCTGTGACCTTAACGAGAGCAGTAGTCGTGCTATGACCAGGACGGAAACCGGATTGAAAAGGAGAAAGTATGCTATGAGTGTTTAAGTATGAACTTAATTGAGCATGGATGATGCGTTCGAGGACCTTGGAAAGGAAAGGTAAAATAGAGATAGGACGGAAATCGGAAAAACAGTTTGGATTAGATTTTTTAGGGAGAGGAATAACCTGAGCATCTTTCCAAGCATTTGGAAATTTGCCGGAGGTAAGTGAGAAATTAAGGATATGGGTAATGACAGGAGCAATAATATCAAGGATAGGAAGGATCATATTACGACTTACAAGGTCAGCACCGACTGCGTTCGAAGATATGGACAATATCGTCTTCTTAACTTCCGCTACAGTGCATCGTTTAAAATAGAACGGGGGAAAAACAGGAGCTGAAGTGGTAGAAAGAGAATTAAGTGTCTGTTGTATAGTAGAAACATTAAGGTTAGATGATGATGAAAAATGAGCGTTTAAAGCGTCAATATTAAAGTTATTAAGTGAACAAGCGTGAGATGATTTACCAACTCCTAAGGATTTTAGAAACTTCCATATTGAAGAGGGGTCGCCGTTCTCGACCGAGTTATGGATATGGCGTCTTTGTGCATCTCTACACAGTATGTTGCAACGATTACGGATGTTCCTATATTTTTCACGCACTTGATCCGTTTTTGCTGTCTTCATTTTAGCCTTTGCACGATTTTTCCTATTCATAAAAGATTTGATTTCAGGTGAGAGCCAGGGCGCAGGCGTATGTTTCTTTTTGACAAGTTTAAGGGGTGCATGTTTGTCATATAGCGCAGTGACTAAATGGTTAAAAGTACTTACTTTTAAGTCGATGGATTCTGCATTTATAACAGTCTCCCAGTCAGTGTCGTGTGCATCAGCCAAAAGGAACTCATTATCCATACCGGCAAAATTACGAAGCAGTACAGAGGAAGGTTTAAATTTGGGAGGACGGAGTTTATAGGATACGTAAATAAGATCGTGAAAGGAAAAAGCATCAGCAGAGCACTGACCGTGCTTGGATACGGAATTGGGAGAGGAAACAATTATAAGATCAAGAAGGGAAGGGGAACATCCGGGGAAGAAGTGGGTTGGGTTAAGAGGAAGTGTGTGAAGATTGTGAGAGTGAAGGAGAGACAGTAGTTTTCTACTTCGGTTATCACCTTTCCGTAAACACGTGTTGAAATCACCCATGAAGATAAGGTGGCTGTAAAGTGGGGACAATTCATCAAGAAGGATTTCTAAGGAGGAAAAATAGTTAATTGTTAGGGAAGGACTATAGAAGACTCCGAGAAGGATTTTTGAATTAGAAAGTAGGATTTCTATAAGGAGATGCTCGGTACCGTTATTGGATGAAGGTTGAGGGGAACAGCGTATAATATTATAGGAGATATGAGAACGAAGATAAATTGCCACACCACCCCCACCTTTACCAATGCGATCGTTACGGATAAGGTGAAAGCCAGGAAGGAGATAGTTTTGGGAAGGGAGTGTAGGTTTAAGCCATGACTCGGATACTAGGATAGCATGGATGTTTCTTGATACAAACGATGCAAGCATTTCTGGGAAGTGAGCCGGAATTTTTGTGTAAAAGACATAATATACTAGCCCTTCTTCCCGGTTGCGTATGAAGTGGAATAAACTACAAAATATAGCCTATCTCAGTGTTACAATGTAACTTTTTCCTAGTAAGGGCCGATTTTTCAATGCTTGGATAAAACTTATTCGTCGAATAATGTATAAAACTACCATTTTAAAAACGTATTCTAATTGCCCGTATTTGACAGTTTACGTGACATTTTAATATTATCGTGTAATACTTTATTGGACGGATAAGTTTTATCCAAGCTTTGAAAAATCGGCCCTTAAAGAATTTTCAAAATCAGTAAATCAAATTAAATACATACATCTTAACATGCATAATCCATACTAATATTATAAATGCGAAAGTAACTCTGTCTGTCTGTCTGTTACTCAATCACGCCTAAACTACTGAACCAATTTGCATGAAATTTGGTATGGAGATATTTTGATACCCGAGAAAGGACAAAGGCTACCTTTTATTGCGAAATATGTACCACGGGCGAAGCCGGGGCGGACCTCTAGTATAATATAAATAATCATCCTCCTTTGAATACTAGGACAGATATTATTAGACAAAATAGACGTAAAAATTTGTAGAATGATCTATCAAAAGAACCTACTCATTACGAAATTCAAATTCGATGAAACCACAAACAAAAGAACAACAAAGCAAATAATAATATAAAAAGCTTTGTAACTATTAAGAGTTCTTTATTCTCTTATAATTATTACTAGTTCCACGAGCTAATCGCAGAGTAAAACAAAATCAGATGCATTTTGCCTGCGGTTTAATGATAAACTTGTTTGTGGATAACGAAAATGCTCTGAACTTTAATCTACTTTGTTGTAATTAAGGTATTCGTACAAATGTGGATTACGGTTTGTTTCTTGCATGTGGGATTGAGAGAATGCAAAGGGATAAATTATATGGAATAATACTAGTTAATCGCCCGCGGCTTCGCCCGCTTTGTCTAAAACCTAATAAATTATACATACTAAAACCTTCCTCTTGAATCACTCTGTCTATTAAAAAAAACCGCATCGAAATCCGTTGCGTAGTTTTAAAGATTTAAGCATACTAAGGGACATAGGGACAGAAAAAGCGCTTTGTTTTATACTATGTAGTGATGTGGGGTATCAATGAAATGAATTATTTTTATCGTGACTCCATTACAAGGACAAGCTTTCCCCGCGACTTCGCTCTTTTGTTCTTCTTGTTAGCACGCATTCATAAATCATGACTATTTAATTTTTAACGAAAAATGTACATGTATTTTATCTATTTGAAATATGAAAACGTCTAGCCCATGTTTAAATTCTGTATAATTTGTATCTATTAACCTGTCATATTGCATCAAAATGGGTTCAGCAGTTTTAAGGTTATAGCGTAATGCACCTCTAGACTACGGTTAGAAATAAATAAGTATAATATTTTCTCAATTTAAATGAAATTAAGAGCAAAATATTATTAAACCTCTACTAAGACTATGTTTAAGCTTTGTTGTATATTCCTAGACGCTAATTGTAACACAATGCATGAAAATACGGGTTTCCTACCGCAACCATTTAAACACGCTATAGGGCTGTCACAAGCGCTATAAAATAAATTATTAAATTCATATACAAATTTAACTTTTTAAATTATTTTTAATTAAACGATTACATAATTTTCCTTAAGGTATAGCAAACATAAGTGCATAAAAATATGACAAAGAAAAAGATACATAATATACTAGATGGGTAAGAAAAAAGGAAACATAGAATATTTTATAGACCATACTAGATTTCCGCCCGCGGCTTCGCCCGCGTTTGCAAAGGAAAACCCGCATAGTTCCCGTTCCCGTGGGATTTCCGGGATAAAATCTTATGTGTTAATCCAAGTTACCCTCTATATGTGTGCTAATTTCATTGTAATCGGTTGAGTAGTTTTTACGTAAAAGAGTAACAAACATCCATACATCCATACATCCTTACAAACTTTCGTCTTTATAATATATAATATTAGATATTATATTATATTTTTAATTGAAGTCTTTTTATTCTAGTAAAAGAAAGCTTTATCTGTTAAAATAATTAAGAATATCTCTCATTAATCCATAATTAAACCACGTCTCATTATGAATTTATAACTTCAAAGTTTGATAATTGTCGGCAAATTCAAGATAATTGACCGAGAAATTTATTAGATTCGTTTTGCGTTACAGATTTGTATTATTATTTAAGAAGTTAACACTTGGCCCAGTAGAATAAAAGAAAAGATTTCTTATGGCTTATGTAAATGTCGTATGTCGCTGTATTTTCACATCGTATTTTTCTCTGCATGGAACCTTTAAGTGCAAAAGAATCTATACTATGACTTCTAATTGAAAAAATATTTCTGTGTTACAGATTAACATCACGATATGACAAATAGGAGCGGAGCAACGACGAAAAATGATGATGTCGCAAGGCTGAGAAGCTTTACCCTTCAAGTAAACAGTTTTCCTCATGATTATTTGATTTCACCAAAAATCCTTCTCTAAATACGTCTAAATCCAAATATAGACGGACTGTCAGGAAGCGACGGGATGCGGAACGAAAAACCTATTGTTAGACAATCTGGAATGAGATCAGAAATCGATGTGTACATCTGTACGTGAACAGCAACTGTCTATCAATCAAGAAATTCGTTTGCAGTTTGGAAATACGTGGTAATCATTTTGTAGAATGGAAAAAGTATTTTGTTAAATAAAGAAAAAAATTTGCAAAATGGTCACTTTGGAACTAAAAATAAAAATTTATCAAATCAGTGGCAGTAAGGTCGGTCTGTCGTTAATTATGTCAATTTCGGCAAATTTGATCGATTTCATCTTCATCATTACTAAACTGGAATCGGAAATTTTTTCACCAATTTTACTATTTAACGTTATTTCTTTCCTTTTTATCGATACGAAAAATAAATAATTCTTATTATTCATAGAAAATTTTATCCGAATAAAACCCTACGTTTAATTTCCATCTGTTGGCAACCCTATCCGAGCTGTGAAGATTGTAGTGTGAAAACTAGCGAATCGTCACTAATAGAGGACGTGTAGTGTAAAAAATCTACACCAGATAAGCCTGTTACTATGTATACCTACCTATATATTATACTATGTATGTATGTATAGGTAGTATGATGTTTATAGTAAACGTCACAGCTCTATGATAAATGGGAATTTTGTTCGGCTGTATTGGATTTAAGATCTAATCGATGTCGAGGGATATAATATCTATATTCTATACTTTTGTTTTGAATTAGATCCATATCAAAAGATCAATATCTTACCAAGAAGTATAGATTTTTGCTACATTTGTACTGAGTAACACAGTTTATAACATCTATACTAATATTTTAAAGCTGAAGAGTTTGTTTGTTTGTTTGATTGTTTGTTTGTTTGAACGCGCTAATTTCGGGAACTACTGGTCCGATTTGAAAAATTCTTTCGGTGTTAGATAGCCCATTTATCGAGGAAGGCTATAGGCTATATATCATCCCGCTAAGACCAACAGGAGCGGAGCAATGCGGGTGAAACCGCGGGGAACAGCTAGTAATTTATATGCATCATCAGCTCATATTTGAAAACTTTACATATCATAATAATATTGATTACATGTATTGTCAGAGCAAAGCAGAAGTACTAGTATAGCATTATATTATCTGTGGCAGAAGATAAGTCTTTCGGATCATCATGAAAAGCCTAAATAAACATGAAATAAATTTTCTCTTTACTTATTTTATTAAATTACATTTATTTATACGAACAAACACAATATAAAGAGATTAATTAACAAAAGCCCAGACCTACGCAACTTCATCTTATCCTAAATTAAATCTTGTAGGTTCTATGGATATAAGAGAAATAAACAATTTAGAAACTAACAACACGAGAATGTCTGGTCTGTATTTCATTTGTTATTTATTTTCAACTAGCTGTGCCACATGGTTTTACGTGTGAAAAAGACCACAGACAAAAATTATTCTTTCTACATATATTATGGTAAAAATTACATTATATTTTGACCTATTTTCTTACAAAATTTCATCTAAATTGGTGCAGTACTTAAGCTAAGTCATAAACAGACTTCCCCATGTTTGATAATTATTATAAGTATGGATGATAAGCAGAACATTTAAAAAATAAGGATTCCTAACACCCCTTTAAAGAGTTTTTCATTACTTTGGAACGAGAACCTTCATGAAAAAGTGGGTCATAAAACGATTAAAACACGAGTTTAATTTTGCAGTAAAATTGTTAATTACTGTCGCTGCTGATTTGATAATTTTTATAAAACTCTGAGGTTCTTATTCGGTCAAGCGCTTCATTTTAATTAAAATTTTCCATCATACAATCTAAATCCGTTCAAATTGATTCACTTAACATTTTTCACAATTTTATGGTATTACTAGCGGTCCGCCCCGGCTTCGCCCGTGGTACATATGAAAAATAGATGTTGGCCGATTCTCAGACTTACCCGTTATGCACAGAAAATTTCATGAGAATCGGTCCACCCGTTTCGGAGGAGTATGCAGACTAACATTGTGACACGAGAATTTTATATTATGGTATTATACATTACAAGCTTAGGAAGGAAATAATAATTAAGGTATTTTTAAATTTGGCCTCAAAACTAATCAGAGAATCACTTCATAAATCATCTCTATAATATTACAAATAATTATTGAAATATCCGTCTGTTCAACCATTATTAATTATATTTTAGGAGTTTATTCTTATTTATTGTTGCCAACCATCTTTTTCTTTGTTCAGGGCAATCTTATTAAAACTTGAACCGATTTAAAGGGTTTTATACACGACTAGCTGTGCCGCGTGGCTCCGCTCCTGATGGTCTTAGTGTGATGATATTATATGGCCTATAGCCTTCCTCGATAATAATGGGCTATCTAACACCGAAAGAATTTTTCAAATCGGATCAGTAGTTCCCGAGATTAGCGTGTTCAATCAATCAAACAAACAAACTCTTCAGCTTTATAATATTAGTATAGATTTGAACAGTACATATTTTAACCTTTATTTCAACAAAATATGTTCTTTTAAAAACCATACCTACCTTCTCTATCCTGCCAGTTTAAAAAATACTCTTGCAAGAAATTAGCCCAGGATCTTTACGTCTTCGATGTCTTAAAGCAGTAATAATTCCAGTTTAGAAAAATAACAGAGCTATATACGTCGTATAGCGCCATCACTTTCCCACACTCGAAATAATATTGCTTTAAGACGGCATGGTAACCCCAGATCAGAATATCGCATCCAACCTCGCTCCAGCTTATTAATTCCTAAAGAACGAATTGATCTTGCATCTCTTTCAACATCAAAGGTAGGAGTGAGATGGAATGTTCTGCTAACTATAACAGATGAAACATTCATTACTCTTGGTTTGTAGAGAAAATAGTTTACGGAACGAAGTTTCATTTGCAGTGGGAACAAAGTGATAAACTTATTGAGAGAAAAGTTTAATGTATCTATAGATAGAAGAGAATAGCGTTTTATATTAGTATAGAGTTTTCGCAACACTAGAATAGGCGCTATGTTGTGAATACCTATTTACTTTGTATTTGTGTAATGGCGAATTTGACGGAGAACTAATATATGTAGTTTTTAACTAGTCGTTAAAATTAACTGAGTAGGTACCTGTATAGGTACCAACAGGCAAGAGCAAATATTTCTACAGCTTATCTGTTATTCTGGTATTTGAACTATATCATTGCCCGTTAATCTATTCAATGGATTTCGCGTTAAAAAATATACATATATTCATACATTCTTACGCGGATATTATTGATCCCTCTCATCAAAAAGTCCGGCGTATAACTGTATTGTTCTTTATCTTATCTAACAAATTCTCTCGATTGATTTTTTTTATCAAGGTAACAAAAGTGCTGACACGGTCTGAACCTAGTAAAAGAAATAGCAAACGATTTGTACAAGGAAACCTTTATAGTCTCATTAAATAAATGGGCTTAACCATCTTCAACACACGCTCCATTTGTGCCTAACAATTACAGTCCTAATTAGGTGTTTATTTTTTAACCAAGTTCAAAAAAAGAGGAGGATTTGAATGTATTTTTTTTCAGTTTGTTACATCAAAACTTTCGAATGTATTAGCCGATTTTGATCATTCTTTTTCTATTTGAAAGATACCGTTTCTATTCTGGTTGTTTTGTGAAGCTCCGTGTTCCCTAATGGGGAATGGGGGCAGATGCATTATGCATACATCTGTTTCACTGATCAATTTTTTTGAGGACAAGTAGGTGATCAGCCTTCTGGTCCTATAGGACAGGGACATTGCCTTCCGGTTGGTCCGATTAAAATTGTCCAGTTCTAACCATTTTAAGCTTTTGTTAAAAATGTTCTTTCGTAACAAAAATCGACAATAACACGAAATTAAATACCCATATAGCTCTACATTTCTAAAACGTTGAAAATGTATGAGATTTCAACAGCTGAGGTTCGAATCAACCCTCGTTAGCGAGTGTCATGTACAAACCCTCGAATAGTTAATTTATCATGTATTGTTTGCTGCCAATATAATGCAGAACCATTAGTGTAAATAACAATTTTTAATTTTGGCTTGGAACGTGATTTGGAAGTTTTTAGATTTTTAATGACACGTATAACGGCTTTGCAAGGTCACACAAATGGCAAAATTGTGGCATAATATGGTGGAGTTTGGGTACTCAAACTTAGTATAATAATAATATTTTATGTAAGATTATTGAGTTATATTATGAGGAGTACTAAACAAAAAAAGAAAACATAATTATATACACAGGTTTCAAAGGTTATATATCCGGCATATTTTGGTCTTTGTAGAGAAGATAAGACATTTTTTCTAAATTTTTTTCTGTTACCTAACACTAAAAGCAAAGGAAATCTAAAACAGGTATAAATTATGCAAGAAATATTAATAACAAAAATAAAAGCTTGAAGATTATACACAACAAATAACATAACAACAATACTCTTATTATTCCATATAATATTCCATTGTATTCCATGAGAAAATATTGTAATTATCATCTCACTATGATAGGTATATATTGAAATTTAAAAAATAAACCAAATGTTATAATATTACGTAGTGTAAATTGCAACACAAACTTATTTACTGAGGCAATGGGGTGTGAACACACCCCCAACCACTTAAGGACCCTGACTCAGCTGTTTACAAAGTACCCCAGTGTAATTTTTTACGGAATAAATAAGTAAAAGTAATTGAGTGTATTTTTGAACTAGTGGTAGCACGCGAATTCATCTACATGTGGCGATCATTATCGGGAAATAGTAATCACGTTTTTTTTTTTAAAAAGCGGCACAACTTGCATATGTACCTATTCTGCATGACAAAGCCCATCAAATTCGATCTAGACGTTAGACGGTTAGTACATAAGAACATTATAACATTATTAAAAAAATAATTCTTTAGCTACAAACATTCATAATGCAGATAATAAAAAATATATTTTTTAACCTCAATATTTTGTAATCTTATAAAACAGATGCTTGAACTAATAAAAAAAAACAACATTCATCATCCAAAATCACAACCAAAAATACTCTTAATTCAACACCTAAGCAAAATTTAATCTCAAACCCTTTCAAATAATTCAAAACGGGATCAAAGTAAACAATATTGCTATCAAGGTCACAGCTAACAGACATCATACCCGATCTTGGGTTTAAACTAACAATGATCGTGTTTATTTAGTGTTTATTTCAGCCATTTTAGAAAGGGTTTTATCTAAACTAATATTATGGAGAGGAAAGATTTTGGTTGCTGACTCAAAACTCGACCGATGTGAAAAATTCGTATATAAAAAAAGTACTTGCTCTATTTTAAAAATTCATTTACCATTTGATTGCTGTTTTTCCCGATTCGTATTAGCCATATTATTTTATACTAGGATTCCGCCCGCGTAGTCAAAGAAAGACCCGCATATCCCCGTTCCCGTGGGATTTCCGGGATTGCGTCATTTTCCCGGGATAAAAAGTAGCCTATGTCCTTTCTCGGGTATCAAAATATCTCCATACCAAAGTCCATGAAAATTGGTTCAGTAGTTTAGGCGTGATTGAGTAACAGACAGACAGACAGACAGAGTTAGCATTCCGGGTCCAACCCAGGTGAAGTAGTGACAAGCGGGTTGGCATAATAGTATTATCTGTTCTCAAATACTAGTCCTTTACTTATTTTAGCTCATTCCTGTATCGTAACAGTACATCATAATTGTTTTTATAATATACTGGCGGTCCGTCCCGGCTTCGCCCGTGGTACATATTTACGTTTTCTCTA
>CAJQZN010038625.1:0-20285 GCA_907164685.1 Colias eurytheme | reverse complement strand
CATTTCGTATGATTTGGTATCCGTGTTTGTCACGATCGTTTTCCACAAATATTCTTTATTTGATTTTAAAATAAATAGTGCATATTCTGATTAGAAAATTACTTACCGGTGGAAGGAAACATCCCTGCTAACTTGGCCACTCACAGCTGTGGAGTTTCTACAGTTTATAACGGCGCAATTCGGCATTTTACTTTATTCAGCTTCACGTCTTTCCTTGGCGAACTGCAAGCGCGGACTGAGTGTAGGCCAGCGTCAAGTAAGTTTCAATAACGTAGTTTGGACACGGGAAGTACATACACTCGCTTAGTCTATCTTGATACATGTCCGTGGTAGTAACGTATTAATCTGTTTTATTATACTATTAATCGTCTTTATTATATTTTATACCTACACGTAAGCGTAAGCGGAGACATCCATCAAGACCAGATATTGCGATAAACCCGGTTTAGTAATTTAGTACAAACAATATTTTCAAAGTGAAGAAAGATAATACATATTTCCAAAATCTTAAAGGTCAGTTAATGTATAAAAAATGAATTATCAGCATCAGATTTGATTCTTCTTTCTATTTAATACTTTTTAGATTGGAATATAAGTATATGTACTACCAACTAATTTTCACTATGATATGAATTAAGATTTCTTATTGAATTTTATTACAGAGACCACTATGGGTTCGTCAATGAAAGCGGGCATTGAGACGGTAACGGAAAAGTACTTCAAATCGATTCACGCCTTTGGCTCAACCACTGTACAAAGATTTTGCAAAATTTGGATGTTTTTCGAGTGGTCCTTTAATTTGACGGAAGCGGCTAAAATTCAAAATAAATTGTTGAAAAATTTACACGAATTTACGACGCAAATTATCCGTGAGAGAAAGGCTTATTTGGAAACTAACCCGCTTGATGATAGTTTTGATATAAATACTGAGACAAGTAAAAAGGGTCGCTTGGCCATGTTGGATTTGTTGTTGAAAAACGAAAGTGATGGAAATATTGATATAGATGGTATTCGAGAAGAAGTGGACACGTTTTTATTTGAGGTAAGTATATTTATTTGATTAGAAATTTTATAGATGTCAAATGGGTTTTGAAGTGAAATTTCTTTAGGCGCGTTGAGACTATCGGTGGTAATTGTTAAAAATATGTAATGACGATTCGAAAGTGCTTCTAAAAGAAGTATTTTTGAATAAATAAATGTTTTTTGAGTAAAATTTCAACGTCGAGTCATCGAGTCAGGCGATGATTTTGGTATCTTTGAATCTCGCCAAAGAAGTTTCAATTCTGACACCTGTGCTCTGCACGCACGCTTATTTATATGATATAGGTACCTACCTGTTAATTTTATAATAAGCTTGGTATGAAAATGCTTTTATTACTTCCTTTTCAACAAAATATTATGGAATATAGCAATACAAGTCCAAATATAGTATTGTTAACCTTGAATATACTGTAATATATTGAGATATTATCCCAAGTCAAAGTGCCGCGGTCGATGACATTTGCATTTTAATTTCTTTCAAGAATCAACTAAGTATATTTTTTAGCATAATTCTTTGGAAATCTCTACTTATCTTTACCTACTATCAGAATAATTAATGTAGTAGTTAATTATAATAGTAGTAATTAGTGTAGCTGAAACACATAAAAGTCAATCAATAAATTTTAAAAGTAAGTATAGTCGTGACTCGTGACAAAAAAAAAGACGTGTGGCACTCGGGGACTGCCGCGGTAAAGCTATTGCATGCTATGCCTTCAAGCCACACCTCCGTGCCCGTCGGAGTGGAGAGCGTGAGGTTTTTTCGTTACGGAATTTCTGGATTCGGTCCCCGCGCTCAAGGCCCGCGATAGAAGCTATGCAATAGCTTAATAAAATTTAATAATAGTTTAAAAAAAACTAAAAAACACGCTTTTAGTTCGGTTTTCTATAAAACGCGTGTTTTTTATTTTTTTTAACTATTATTTATTTTATCAAATTAGTGTATTGTCATCGGTCCTAAATAAATCTACAAAGTTTGAACGAAATCTGGCCGTTTAAAGTGGGTCAAAATCGCGCCCAAAGAAGTCGGTTACAAACTTACAAACATACAGGTGAAGCTAATATAAAGCGTGTAAAAAATCTATCTTACACATGACCTAATTACAAGTACCTAAGTATACCAATTAAAAGATGTCCCATAATATTGTCAATTAAATCAAGAATATAGGTAAATAGAAAACAAAGAGGTTTTTAAAGGCGGTAGTTATAATTGTCACACGCAATCGTGATTAATGATTATAGTAATAGATGACGATTAATAGATGGATAGTAAACGGACGTGATAAAGCCAAATCGTAATCATGATATATAATTATTAGTATGTTTAACGTTTTATTGAAAAGTAGGCAAAGTCAAATGTAACGTTAATTTTATGTCAGACACTAAACATTGGCTCTGTGCCTTTTAAAATGGGATATAATGTTTAGTTTCTTGTTTTGAGCAAAAATATCATAAATACAGCAGCAAAATAATATATCCTACTATAAGAAGACTATAAGTCCTCGAAAGCTTCCCACCTCATTGAAACACACTTGACTTGCTTATATCATCGTCCTGTGTTGATAGTATTTCTGAAACTATCATAATTAAACAATATTTAATTTTATTATTTAGTTTAATTTGTGTTTACAGGGACACGATACCACGGCGATGGCGCTTAGTTACATGATAATGCAAATAGCGAATGACACACGTGTTCAGGTAATTATTCCTTTATATGGTTTTTTAATGAGTCAAGTTGTAAAATAGTGCATGGCAGGATAGTGTCGTTAAGGTGTTTATTATAAAATAATTGTATCTGAGTACTTATACATATAATACTGTACGGTGGACTTTTGTTTAACATAATTTTGGGCGCCAATAATGAAGTAATAAAAATACATATTGCGCATAATTTATATAGCTTTATCCCATTTTTCAAGATTATTGTACTTGGATCTCGTAAAAAAGTAAAAATTTAGGGCCTAAAATAAGAAATTAAACCTAGATTTCGTCTAGGTGCTTGTATCGATGGTATACTGTTCGAGCCTGCCTCTCCATAATTATTAAATTACTGATGATAAAATTATCAAGTTTCACCTACATTTAATGATTTTATTATTAAAAAGTATTTCCCTCTTCCAGAATAAATTATACGCGGAAATGGAGAGTATATTCCACAACTCTACACGTCCACCGACTATAGACGATTTAGCTGAAATGAAGTATCTAGACTGCATCATCAAGGAGACATTACGATTATACCCCAGTGTCGTAATGATCAGCAGACATATTAGGGAGGATTTGACGTTACGTAAGTAGATCCAAACTTATATAGTTTTTTGTAATCTTATAAATCTCGTGTCACAATGTTTGTCCTCAATGGACTCCTAAACCACTTAACCGATTATAATAAAATTCGCACACCATGTGCAGTTCGATCCAACTTGAGAGATAGGATAGTGTAAACATGTAGGTACCACGGGCGAAGCCGGGGCGGACCGCTAGTAGATTGATTTATATTTATATATCTTATATATAAAATTCTCGTGTCACAATGTTAGTCTGCATACTCCTCCGAAACGGGTGGACCGATTCTCATGAAATTTTCTGTGCATTTCGGGTAAGTCTGAGAATCGGCCAACATCTATTTTTCATATGTACCACGGGCGAAGCCGGGGCGGGCCGCTAGTAGATATATAAGGGAAAATGAATCACTTAATCTTGTGTTCTAATACAATTATTGAAAAGTAAAATGCTATCAGAGATGCGTACAATTTATATTAAGACCTCCGTTTAGTGATCATATGAAATTTAAGATACGTTTGTTAGCAATGTTTCTAAAATTACGGAAATAATAGGTACCTACTGAAGAATGCAATATGTTCGTTTCGCTCCATTTGTAATATTGGTTTCGCAGTTTGCACTATACGTACATACATTACAAACAATGAGGCAATATACCTTAGGTTCTATGCTTAAAATATTACTGTACTTACATACAATTCCTTAAAAATATACTGCATGGTTGCCATCCCAAAAAAAAAATAAGTGTATGAAAGTTCGCTTCATTTTGACGCGACAACGTCTTATAATTCGATAGCGCCGGCTGCACGCACGAAAAAACATGACTCATGCGGCGTTACCTCGCTCTGAGGCGTTCCATGTAAGGCTTGAAGTGCAAGCGAGAGCGCGGAACGAGCGACACAGAAGCACAATCGGACGTTGTCACGTTCAACTATCGTCAGTAAACCGACTTTACAGACAACCAATTTTTTTTATTTACTTTCCAGCCAGCGGTTTCACGGTACCAGGAAACACAACGGTCAATATTCACATTTATGATCTTCACCGTCGGGCAGATTTGTATCCAGAGCCTGAGAAATTCATCCCAGAGAGATTCCTTCCAGAGAACAGCAAGAAACGGAATCCGTACGCTTTTATACCATTCAGTGCTGGACCGAGGAATTGTATAGGTATTTATTTAGGATCTTATTGACTTATTACGAAGACCACAACTATTTTGAGAAAATTATTGTCTTTCCCAGATCTCAATTATTTTGAGTAATCTTCTGTCTTGGTTGAAAGAAAGAAAAAAGCTTTGATGTTAATTGTTAAATAAACATCTGAATTCTGCATTCTGCTTTGATGGAAACATCAAATCAGCTAAACTTATTCAGTTATCTTTGTAAATTGTAAATAAGAGTTGTAAAAAGGTTTTTATTAGTCTTATTTTTTCTTATCGTTAAGTTTGGTTGGGGATCGTTTTTAATTTTAAAACTACCCTCCATTACATATTTGAATTAGAATATCTAGGGCATCTTATTAATTATTAATGCTATGCATTTATAGTTTATTCGAAAAATCTTTTCAGGTCAAAAATTCGCAGTATTGGAAATGAAGGCTCTGCTGTCAGGTCTGGTTAGAAGATTCCGGATTGAGGCAGTGACTAAAGCAGAGGATATTAAATATAAATGTGATCTAGTATTACGACCCGTTAATCCCATTTACGTACGATTTAGGAATAGGAACAAGTCTCTATAATTATAATCTAATTTAATTAGTAAATATGTAGTTTTTATAATTAATATCTTAAATATTTTAATATTTAGTTGCATTTAGGGGCATTTTAATTTAAGATTGTTGAAATAAAGAGGAAATTCTATGGGTATTGAATTTGTAAATATATTTTATTTATTTACCAAAAAAGAATCGCATTTAATCATGTATAATTTAGGTACTTATGATATAGACACGGATAGGTGAATATTATGCGAATATTTTTGGATATCTATTATAATATCTGAATGAAATTTGGTGTGAAATATATTTAAAAAAAATCTGAATTTCTATAGAAATATTTAACTTAATTCTTATTAGATCTCACAGATAATTTATTTTTCTTACTGATTTATTATTTATAATAACTATAAGCGCTATTACGCACTGTCGACCAGTCGCTGGCGACTCAGTCGCCGGCGACTGTGACTTACTATAGTTTAAATAGGGGCTTGCGCACTTAGTCGTCAGTCGTCCAGGAGTAAGTCCAGTCGCCGGCGACTGGTCGACAGTGCGTAATAGCTCTAACAGCTATTCTGTTGTGAAGATTAAAAAAAAATTGAAACAACAAAATATTTTTTAAAAAGAAATTTATTACACAATGTAAATGCAACATCAAATTCAGTCTTAAAATACGTCCATTTAGCTTAACATACACGAGGCACTGGCACGTTTAATACAATAATATCTCGATCTAGGGAGCAACTACAGTAAAATAAAAAAATTAAATAGTGGTAAAAATAAAATTTGGCAAACAAAATTGCAGTTAGTAATGATGTTTAGTGGTAAATGATTTTTTTAGTTAGTACTGTATTATACAGGGTGTCCCACCGTTGGTATACTAAGCTTAAAGCAGGTTATAGTTTTGCATACGCTGAGTAAGTAAAAAATACTTATAAAATTCCAGACGCATTTTTTTTCAAACAGATGAGTTCTTAAAACTCTATGTGTACCTACACCCATAACAAGCAACCCGCTCAACTTTTTACCAGCACGTGAGCTATCGTTTAAGATTATGTTTTCATAGACAAAATGCTCACATAAGGGAAGCGCTATGTGCTGGCTGCGCGAAGCTAGAGAAGAAAACATGGATTTTCAGGAAAAATTTTGCAAAAAATTTTTTGACGTAATTTTGTTGTTGTGTATGCAAAACTACAAGTTCCGTCGCGCTTAGTATACCATTTGTAGGACAACCTGTATATTACTTATTATTCTAGATACTAATATACATACTACTCTTCCTTGGATATTAATTATACAAGTAATGAGACCAAATGAAGAACTGTTTGTATGAAAAGAAACATCACAACCACAACATATTATTTATCTTTTAAGCCGTTAGTCACATTTTTTAAATAGTAAGAAATAAATATCTACATGAGAATAAATAATAGCGTTGCTCCCATGTCAAGACTATAAAACCTTAATAGCTAAATACACAGTTGATTTAAAAAAATATAAAAGTTATTGTACCATCGTATATAACAACCGTTTCGTGATTTTCATTCCTGTATTTACTTCATTCTTAAAATATGATACTTAATAGTACTTAGGAGTAATATACAATGAAGTACGAGTAGGATTTTAAGTACGACAATATTAATTACAGCTATAACTATATCTATAGCACTTTAAAAATAATACAAAATTGTTTGTTCATTATCTCAGATTATAGGAAAAAGACCAGTCAATGAAAAAATTTAAAAATATATGTTTTATAATTTCTATTTTACGATATTTCATAGCTGCTTTTGATTATGATTAATATAAAAATCCAAGCATTTTATTAGTTATTAATTATACACGAAACAAATCACATCTATTATAGTTTGTATGTATGTACATGAGCGAAAAATAATGTATTGTAAGTAGAAGATGATTTTATTGTAATATATATCCATATAAATTATATGGTAAACATGATTTGTTCTGAATTTGTCAATACTCTGCTACTAAAATAAATACAGTTTCATTACATTACATATTGCTTTGGAAGTCATGTCATAGTAAATTATAGTCTGTCCACTATAAGAATTGCTTTTTGACAGCTCGACGGGTGATACCAGAAGTGATGTTCAAAAGATTATCGATTGTGATACCATTTCAATTATAAATTCAAAATATTATCATAAATCGAATCAGGTACGTAAATAATAATTACAACGTAAACGTACTAATAAGATATGTAATAATAAGACCACATATCTATGCATTGTATGTTAAAACTAAACTAAACTAATATTTTATTATTTATTGGTTTCTATCTTACAATTTGGTTGCCTTTACGTTTAAATTATATAACATAATAGAAGAGTTTTTCTGTATCGGATATATTTTACAGAGTATTTCTATCGATTATTTTAATCTATCGACCCATCATTGAATAATTCTGTGTAGGCATCACTAAGTGGGCGGGACCTGTCCATGAAGAACGATAATTATTTGTATGACATTTTAACATAGACAATACAATCCTTCATAGGCGTGAAGCTGTCAAAAAGCAAATAATAAAATGGACAGAGTATAATTCTTATGAACATAAAACAATTTACACATTCCATTTTATAGAGCACCACAAATTATTAGGAATAAGAAAAACAATTATTATTATTGCAGGAAATCATTAATCAACAATACACAACTTAGGTCTATGGCAAACTACTATATCACAATGCAAATAAGCTTACTGCAGTTGAACATATATTTACACAAGAGGTAGTTAAACTTATATTTATAATCTCTAGGACGCCTCCATGTGTCTGTGGACGGTGACCGGGGCGATAACACTATTTTTACCACAAGGTAACACTGTCATTGTCAAATCCGTGGCCATGAGCCTGGGCTTAACTTTCGCCGGGGCGGGAAAACTTACGTCAGACTTGGTATCGTCTGATAGGACGGTTGGATCGTTGACCGAGAATCCGGTCGCTTCTGAATCCTCGTGAGGAGTCATAGTCGAATACCCGTTGTCAGAGCCTCCCGCTGTATGCGGCCGTCTGTACCCGGTTATAACGCGGTACGGCGATATTGGAGCCTCTATTTCCATAGCGGGTAACAATTTATCCTGACCAGATTGATCTGGCATATCATCTGACTGTAGATGGCTCATTTGTACATCAGCGTCGTACCATGTTTCAGCTGGCCCGTCAACATATAAATTGTGACAACTAGCTGTGGAATTATTTTGCCGATAGCAGTATATCGCTACGGCAATTATAAGACTCACTGTTACGATAAAGCCAGCTATGGGACCTATAGCTGAGTAGCTAGCAAATGCATCCCGGTTGATGTGCCCAAATGTACCTTCACCGTACGGTGTTACGGCACCCAAAACGCCGTTGAAACAAGTCGATTGTGATGTACAAAAAGGGGTCATTAGTGGAGATCGCCCATCGGCGTCTATTTGGCACCATTCACATCCCATCACTCCTAAACAAGCGGAATGCGACATGTAAGTTTCACACTGAAAGTCAAAACACGACTTAAGATTCTCAGCGACGTTGTGAAAGTAATGTGACTTATGATTATTGCCTTCCGGATTCATTCCACATAGAGGAATATTTTGGTTAAAGTTTGAGGTATTTGAATTGGGACAATCATAAGATTCAGAGCTGCATTCGCATGGGCACTCACATTCTGTTTGTTCCATTCGATTACAGTTCAAACAAAGCCTATCTACCATGCTGCAAGGGCAAAACGCGCCGACATTGCACGACGCATTAATAAGACCAACAAAGGCATTAGTGCCAGGAATAGCAGCGATATAATAATGCACACAATGATCTCCCGATACGACATTAGAAAGTACAGAGGACAAAGAGGTATTAAATTCATAATATCTCTGTATTGTTTTATCATAGAAGTTATTGCACAGTCTCTTGGTAACAAAGCCCTTATGATTCAACATATCAATTGCTATCATTGATTCTTTATGAGTAATATGTTGCTGTTCTATAGGACCAGAGCTGTTTGGATCCATCAAGCCAGGATGGGACACCAAATAACCCTTATTATTCATTATAAAACACTTAATATTTGACATGGCACATAGGGGAGAGCTATCAATGAGTAGTTTATACAAAAAGCCCATAGTAACATCCATTGCTACTACCATTGTAGGATAAATGGGGCTTTTAACTGAGTAAGAAATAGTCACAACATACCCTGCACCACCCACATCTAAATTAGGAGAGGTTAAAATTATCTTTCCAGGTGTTTCTACAGCATGTGTATACCATGGTCGTCTTACAGGTTCATAGTCATATTCTAGTACAGTACCAGGGAACATAACAAGCACCCCACTCTCTGTTACTGCATATCTTCGCACAATATATTTAGACAGCCCACCATGTAAGTGTTGTCTCTTATAAAAAGACAGAATAGAATTTAAGAATCCAACATCATGTTGAATTTCACTTTTCAAGCCCGGATTTGACAATAGACCATGTGCGACACTCTTAAGATAAGCCAAGTAATTTTGCATGTAAGTAATAGCTTCTTGGCCGTCACTCATATCATATAGATAAGTGAAGGGCGATTGAAAACTAGAAGGACTTAAGTAAACAGTACCCTGATCTATGGTCGAAATTTGTTTAAAATGCCTACAAATCTTACCATTTTTTGGTGGAAACAAATCTATCCTATGATATAAAATCTCTTTATTTGTTCTCGTAAAATATATGTTTGACTTATTAAATAAACTAGGAGCAGATTCTTCGGTCACAATACACACAATGTATAAATTTTTAACCCACTGCCAAGAGTAATTAATTTTTGTTGTAGAATTTTGTTCACCAACAGTCAAATTACCAGTGCTGTTAAATAGCATTTCTTTTGTAACATTATTAATAAAGGTGTATGGTTCTACACTGTCTAAAGTTGTGAACTTAATTTTATCGGAAGCTGCCTCAGGCCGCGGAAAGTAAGTATGCATGAGAACCTTACCAGAAAAATCCATGACAAACGCCCGTCTGTTTCTATTTGTACCTTTGAAGTAGATAATATCTTCAGCTAGGTCAGACCAGTACAAGTCTAAGCCAAGAATGCCATTTGCTGTTGGATGCACCATTGACACTATAAAATCTCTTTCCGTTGCTTCCCATATTGGTGTTTCGACTTTTAAGCGGTGTTCATAATCATTTGGTAGTAAAGATATGAACGCAGATGCCACTTGACCAATAACACCACTATCATTAATATGCATTTTCATCACAGAATGTTCATTTGAATGATTGTGCCACTTGTCAAAATGTAAAATTCCTAATGAAAAATTTCTATCTGTATGATTCTCATATAATAAACCAATGGCAAATTTTGTTTTATCACTAGTGGATGGTGGAAATATTTTTAGCCACACATCATTCTGCACCACTTTAGTATCGGTTAAGAAAATAATTAACTTGTTTTCCGGTAAGTAAGTTTCGTTGAGTAGACTTTTTAACTCACTTCCTATAGCTTGTGGAGCTAGACTTGAAGAGGAAAAATCTATTGTTGAAAGATATTCACGGAACAGTAGTTTGTTATTATCAGTAGCATTCCCAATGTTAGATGCTCCATCGCTGCTGCATGTGTCTTCGAATTTGATAAAACTTGTCATGTTAGTTATTTTCAATGCTATCAAATCATTTGACTGCAAAGCAAATACTGTCTCCCTCGCAATATTTACAGCATGTTGGAGTGATTCTGCATTCATGTTATTATCGATAATAAATACAACAAGCTTTGGCTCTCCATGAACTACCTTATGGTATAAGTATCTCAAATTAGAGTGTGGCATGTTTGTACAATCTTTATCTGTTGCATAATCCATGTGTGCAAGGAAATATTGCCTCTTTATTTTCAAATCTTTAAATCGATCTAACATTTTTGACTGAGTATCATCGGAGACATAGTTTGTTTTCACAAATACAGATTTTCTTATTGAGTTGAATGGACATGGGTGAGTAAATGACGGTGTACTATTGTTAGTGATAGCATCATTCATTTCCAGTAAAATATTCATGGCAGATGATAACTTGTATTCTAATTTTTCCACTATATTCGATAGTATACTGCTATCAGACTCTGAATAGCAATTCATTTTATAAGCCGTCCGAACTTCCAAATGTGAAGTGTACTCACTGCCCAACTCTTTAATAACAATTTCCGTAAATTTACTGGCTAAAGTATGTGATAATTGGCGAATGCTTGGTTTATGGTCGCATTGACTACTATTTCTTTTACAATCATCGTTTTGGGCTACCGTTTGGTATATGATGCCAAGCAATAAAAACAAGCATTTTAGATCCATTTTGTTAATATTATCTTGCTAATTACACCTGATAACACTTTTCTTTACACTTAGAGGTTAACAGAATGCACTTTATCTCTTCCATGTTTACGTGCATGTTTACATCTTTTTAAAACCAGATATTGAGGAAAAACACATCTCATTATTTCATGCACTAACAGAAGTAATGTTTATTTACTTTGAAATTGCTAATATTGTAAAAAATAACTCTTTTACGGTGTAAGCAAATTGATAAACAATTATTTTTTGCAATTGAATTTTTGAAAACGCCAAGTTGAGACTCGAAAATATTTACACAGATTAAAAACAGCAAGAGTTATGACGTCAACGTACAGACTATAAATAATCTTGTAGGTATGATCTATCCCACATCCTATCGATCGTTTGTGTAATATTATCAATAATTATTAATTACACTGTTAACTAAAATATTATGTATTTAATGAAATTGTAATAATAAAGGTACCTCATGTAATGTTATTTATTTTTCAATACTTTATTCAATCCCTATTGGTAACTTGCTAAGTTCATTAAGTATAAAAAAAGAGCGCAAATTAATAATATGTTAACGATTAAAGGCCGGTTTCATCACTTGCTAATAAATTGAATAAGTGTTTTCAAATAGTACAAAGAATTACGAAAATTTAATAAGCACATCGCTGAATTTCTACGAATTAAAAATGCTTATCCCGCTAGGAATTGGTACACATTGGAATTGGAAGACATTCGAGGTCTTTATATGCATTAGAAATGTGATTTCTTTCACAAGAACCAATCAAATTTTCCTTTGAAATGTAGGAATGCAACGACGACATTAAGGAATGCTACGAAGATGGTCGGTTTTCTGTTTTGTGTTCAAATCGTATTAAGTAATTTATTACATACTATAGAATACATAAAGTATAATAATTAAGAAGCAGGAGAAAGCACCACATTAAAAATTGCAGAATGCATATGCACATCATTTTAGAAAATTTATTTTGGGGACGTAACTACCTTCCTATGTTGTGGAGCAGCGCGTAGGTTTCCTTTTATACCTACAGATTTATTCCAAAACAGGTAGAATCAAGCAAAACCTTAAATATCAATTCGTTTGTACTTAAAACGTAATTTTTTATACAATCCATACTTACTAATATTATAAATGCGAAAGTAACTCTGTCTGTCTGTCTGTTACTCAATCACGCCTAAACTACTGAACCAATTTGCATGAAATTTGGTATGGAGATATTTTGATACCCGAGAAAGAACATAGGCTACCTTTTATTGCGAAATATGTACCACGGGCGAAGCCGGGGCGGACTGCTAGTTTTCAATAAAATCAGAAACACATTCATAATAATTGCGTGACATCCTTATCATCGTTTTTAGGGTTCCGTAGCCAAAATGGCAAAAACGGAACCCTTATAGTTTCGTCATGTCCGTCTGTCCGTCTGTCCGTCTGTCCGTCTGTCACAGCCGATTTACTCGGAAACTATAAGTACTACAGTGATGAAATTTGATAGGAATATGTGTTGTATGAACCGCTACAAAAATATGACACTAAATAGTAAAAAAAAGAATTGGGGGTGGGGCCCCCCATACATGTAACTGAGGGATGAAATTTTTTTTTCGATGTACATACCCGTGTGGGGTATCAATGGAAAGGTCTTTTAAAATGATATAAAGTTTTCTAAAAAACATTTTTCTTAAAGTGAACGGTTTTTGAGATATCAGCTCTCAAAGTCGTAAAAAGTATGTCCCCCCCCCTCTATTTTTATAACTACGGGGTATAAAATTCTAAAAAAAATAGAGGTGATGCATGCTAATTAACTCTTTCAACGATTTTTGGTTTGATCAAAGTATCTCTTATAGTTTTTGAGATAGGTTGATTTAACTGTAATTTATTATATTTGCTGCTACGGAACCCTTTGTGCGCGAGCCCGACTCGCACTTGGCCGGTTTTATTAGTAGTACCTACGGGTTATATTAATTGGTTTAACGATTAACGTGACATCTTTTAGATCAAATAGTCAATGTAAATAATATGTAGGTACTTTGAATAAGATTTGTAGGCTTAATTATTATTTGTCTCCATTGAATTGATTGTCATTAAAACTAGTGTTCATTAGGTCGCTTCACGAAGTACGCGAAATGTAGATCTATAGAAATAATATTTTGTTATGTATCAAAACTGAACTTTGGATCTAAAGTATTGGAAAGGCAACATGGAAAAAGAAAATGGAAAGGATGTGACATCGGACATTTTGGAGAGTTTTGGGATATATCAAATAATTCAATATATTTTAGTGTTCCTGCCAGTTATTTTTGTTTCTATGAATAATGTGAATTATGTCTTCGTTGCTGGTGATATTGGTTACAGGTAAGTTGATGTTTATACAGGCACATGTATGAAAGTTCTGTTTTGCACACGCATCACACAAAAACTACTGCGCAGTATTGGATGCAGTTTTTAATGTTGCAAGCGCACGTAAATATAATACGTTAAACTCAAACTCAAACATTTATTTATTCAATTAGACTTCTTCTAGAAGCACTTTTGAAACGTCATTAAGTATATATTTTTAACATTTACCACCGATTCATTTTATATCGTTATACGATAGTACCTATACCACAAAATGACCGAGTTCTATACCGAACGATTTATTTTGGAAATTCAAACAACACTCATCTTTGTTTGTTGTTGTTATTTTCAAGATGAGAAAATAAATGTGTACCTATTGTTTATTCCTGCTTTGTTCTTGAAATAATATTTACCCGTCGGAATCCATTTTTGAAATGAAGTGTTGTCTGTTCTTTTAATGTAAAGGCAACATGATTTGCCTTTGCATCGTTAATTTTCAACATTTTCCATAGTTTCATACTTTCAACAACACTGAACTACCACTACCATGGCATCGGAAGACATGCGAGGTCTTCAAACGCATAAGAAATGAGATTCAAGAAAGCGTGGCTAGAAAGGCTATGCAAATTTAAATTTTCGATTTCGATTTTATGATTTATGAAGTAAGATGTTTGTTATCTATCGTGTTGAAATTCGTAGATACTTATTCCTTTTTAATATTTTGGGTGGGTGCGAAGCAGCAGGAGGTCCACATCACAAAATAATTTGGAAAATCCAAAAGTGCACGCCTCATAATTTTTTTTTAATAAATATTTATTAATTATTATTTTTGTTTATTTAATAACAATTAAACCACATCGAATCAGACCCTGAAAAATGAAAGGGTTCTATTCCTGAGCATACTCAAGCGAACTGTTTTTTAACTAGTTTAAATAACAAAAATGACATCAAAAATATCATGAACGTTAAAAATAGTGTTTTTTCTTAATATGTGTGTGTATGTATTATCTTACAAGTGCAATGTATGATACATAAAGACATTTTAAGTTTGAAAAATCAGATGTTTTGCGCGAAGTGACAGTAGTACCCACCTCAACGCTTCGCTTATGAGGCGTGCAATACAGAATAGGTTCACATGCACAACATTTTTGAAAATAAAATTTGAGAACGCGTGTTAAAGGTGTTCCTTTTGTCCAGGTAGAAATTAGAATCAAGTAAAACCTTGAGTAAAATTATTCGTCCATGGTAAAACCAATAAAATGTAGACATGCGGTAGCGTGCTTTGTGTAAATAATTCTATTATTCAAATTATAAATGTCATATTTTGGAATAAACATTATCTATAATATAAAAATGAATCGCAAAATGTGTTGGTAAGCGCATAACTTGAGAACGGCTGAACCGATTTCGATAATTCTTTTTTTATTATATTCCTTGAAGTACGAGGATGGTTCTTATGTAGAGAAAACGTAAATATGTACCACGGGCGAAGCCGGGGCGGACAGCTAGTTCTATATAAATAAAACAATGTAAATAAAATTCTAGGCTGTCTACAGAACCTGGCACATATTTAGATCTCAATTCTTTTTTCGGCAAAGTCGACGATTGAACTTGGCTCTCCTTTTTACAATTATGTTTTTGGTGGGATTATAACTACTCTATATCTATATCATAAATTCATATTTGAACTGAGTAGTCACATAAGTTTTATACATTGTTAAATAAACATGTTTTATTTTGTTAATTACAATAAAATAAGTAACACACAACCGTAATTGCGTGACATAATCTTATCGTTAGACTTACGGATTATATTAATTGTGTTAACGTGACATCTTTTATTATGATCAAATAGTAAATGTAAATAAGTATCGAATAAGATGTTTAGGCGTAATTATTTGTCTCCATTGAATTGATTGCCATGATTAAACTTAACTAGTGTTCATCAGGACGCTACACGAAGCACGCGAAATGTAGAGCTATCGAAATAATATATTTTTATGTATCAAAATTGAAATAAAGGCAACATGGAAAAAGGGAAGGATGTGTTATCGGACATTTTGGAGAGATTTGGGAAATATCAAATAATTCAGTATATTTTAGTGTGCCTGCCAATTATTTTTGTTTCTATGAATAGTGTGAATTATGTCTTCATTGCTGGTGATGTTGGGTACAGGTAAGTTTGAAATATTATAATAGGCGCAATGTGTAAAATAGGCATATGATGTATTTCTGTATAGCACACGTTCATCTTGCAAAAACTACTGTGAAGAATTGGATGCAGTTTTTACTGATGTGTTGCTAGAGTTATCATTTGATCTCCACAGATTTATTCATTAGAATTTATAACGAGTAACGTTTGCTTAAACTGTGGAGATACTGCCCTACTACAGATATTAGAATTCTTTTATTGGTTCTGACTTCTGACCATATATACCTAGAGTTATATTTTCGATTCAAAATAATTGACTTAAAATTTCTCTTCCAAACAACTAACTAGGTATCCCAAGAATTTTCTAGGTTTTACATTAACCAAATGTGTATGACATAACATATTTTAATTGTATATTTTAACAATTAAGGGTTTTTACCATTTAGTAGTTTAAAACAGTATAATCACAGATAACGTAGCTATCTATTGGTAAGTATTTTTTTTTAAATCGGCTCATTAGATTCAAGATTACCCCCTGAAGTATCACAAACTTACCTACTTAGGTATCTCTTAAATTTCAACAACATTATTTCTAGATAATTATTAGAGAATATTGTCGCAAAATATTTGAACATTTTTCTGTTTAATTGTCAAACAGTAGGTATAAAACCATTTTAACGGCCTAATATTATTATATTGTCTTTCAAATAATATGACCTTCTAAGTAATTAACGAAATAAATGAACAGCTGTAGGCCTCTGGGCTTGGCGTTGAGTTCTTATTGAAGAAAAATGTTGAAAATAATTGGTCACACAAACCAAAATTTTAGTTTATAGACTCTCATTGTTGATTAATTAGAACTTCTTCAAATACTACATAACAAAATGGTAAAGAAGTTACTTAAGTAAATAATATGTACAGCGTCATAATAATTTTGGTTGTAAAATCTAATTAGGTAGTTCATCTTTTCGTCTTTAAGATAATCTCATACAAAAAGTGTCTCTCCTTAGTCCTTACGCAATATGCAATACGGAAGTCTGAAAAAGATAAGTCTAGTTATAAGACCACCATTAATTTTTATAATGTTCTCTATTTATTTATCTACAGTAAAGTAATAAATAAATAGTGTATGTTTATATAGATGCTACATCCCAGAATGCGAGGCCCCAGATCCGTCATATTCAGTTGCCTGGTGGCCGAAAACAGTTGCTGATAAATGCTCAAAGCCGATATTAAACAAGACTCTTTTGGAAGACAATGTATGCACGAACAGCAGTTTTACAACAGAGGTGGAAAGATGCACACATTGGGTTTATGAAAGTAACAATACGATTATAGGGGAGGTATGTGTATAATGTTTAAACTACTAAGTACCTATCTTTCAAAATGGGTTACCATTTTTTATGAACCGTCCCGATGTACATATTGAGCTTTTTTAACTTCTAAAGATTCGATGTTGCCTTCGGGCTTTTTAAATTTAGGTCAAATTCCCCAATCCCAAAGGAAAACAGGAATATATCTAGTTAACAATTGTTTATAGAAGATGCGAATGGTATCTAATTACATATTATTAATTATTCTGATCCATTCGATTTCCATCCTCTTAATTAGGAATCGAACTAGAATACTGACATTTATAAAGGAAAGTTGTTTATGAAATTGATATTAATTATTGTATGTGATCTTTCTGGTCATTTCTAATAGAGATAGCCGACCTATAACATTTCCTTGCCCCACTTTTGCTCATATAATAACGCCGCATTGTAATTTCCGAAGTAATGTGTTCAATAACATCCATTAATTTCAATGATTTATGGTCGTTTAAACCATTATAGTCTGATATCTATGTTACTTATAATTTTATTAACCTACTTGAGCTTTTTTTATAATTTGATGAAAAACCTAACTATTTACGATGGCCAGACACAATTGGCTTTGATTTTAGAAGTAGTAGTTACAATTTCCCTAATATGATTATTATAATAATTGACGATTAAAATGTTGTAAGTAGTTAATGGTTTTATTAAACTATATTTTTTTGGTTCAAAAAGCTTCTTTTAATTTAAAAGCTCCACCAAACAAGAAAGCGAAAATTGTAATACCGATGAAGTTTATTGATAGTGCTATCACAGGTGCTATATTATTTCAGTTCGACATGGCCTGTGAACCTTGGAAAACAAATATTATTGGTATGATACGAAACATCGGAATGGCTACATCTATGCTCATAGTGGGATGGGTAGCAGATAAGTAAGTAAAGTAAAATATTATTAATAATTCTACAGATTGTTATTTGTTCCCACTTCACGGAAACACAGACCGCCTTATATGAATGTTTAGACTCTAGGGTTAAAACATTATAGGGAATTTCGGGAGGAAGTACCTGTCATCTATCTTTGGAATATTCCGTGACTCTATAATATGATGTAGGTGCAAAGCACCTAATGCCTAACATAATATTTTAAATAAAACAAGCATATTTGTTTGCATTTTTCTCATTTTGTTATCTTAGAATTATAAGATTACAATGTATGAAATCGTATTAGATATTTATTTTAACATCATAATGCAATACAAATATTAGCCAATATCTTAAAATTTTCTAGTTTTCTTGGATTTCATTATACATATTTACATTTAAAATTTTTTACTGTAGGTAAGTGTCAGAATTATTTAATAAAATGCCTCTTACTTAGGCATTTTCTAATATGTATTATGTATTCGTAAATTAATCGATATTTTATACGGTAGGTATATGAAAAATAAACATAGTTATACTGTTTTATTGTTAGAATACAAGTAAACAAAACAATTCAGTATTTGACCAAGTGTCGAAATAACAGAAAAACGTATTAGGTAACCACATTGAGTTACTATGTACACTACGTTATAGTAACTCGTAGTACCTACTACCTACGCGACATGGTCGATTTTGATAAAAGTTTTGCTGGCAATGGCGAAAGTATCTAAAATTAATACTCTCATATTATTATTTCATATAATATATCTGACAAAAAATAATAGCTTTCGTTATACTTATGTATTACGATTATACCAACTGTAGATGTGTGTCTCTTCTATTTATTCTTTCGTATTACCTAACTCTATTTTTTTAAATAGATATCTTGGAATCATTAAATAAAATAACACCTAAACCTTTTTTTAGGATTGGCCGCAAACCTACATTCATAGTGTGCTCAGTTGGCGTTTTATTAGGAAATTTCAAGACAATCGCCACTTCATACAATATGTACATCACTTTAGAATTCCTGGAATCTCTCGTGTCTGGTGGAGCATACACTGCTGGAATGGTTTTAAGTACGTATGGTTTTAAGTTTTTTAAGTATGTATCCTGAATGTGGATTTATGCTAGAATTCTTAGTAGGTATTAAGGATTTCATGCATCAAAAAACTGTCTCGGAAAATGCTGTACCTATTTGATTCCTTTCTTAGTCGAATTGAATGGTATTCATCTAATCTAGCATAATTTTAAAACAATGTCGCATCTAGTATTTTAGATTTTATAATAAATGTATATGATTATAAAGGTATGTATTGATATGATTTGATAATAAAGGTATGTATACAAAGCTGGATGAGGCATTTAAGTAACAATAAAATTCAATTTAATTTTTTTTTCAGTGATTGAAATTGGTGGAAAGAAAAATAGGGTACTTGCTGGAGTTTTATTCGCGTATGCAATTTATATGGGTGAAGCCGTTTTTGCATGTATTGCTATGTTAGTACCCTATTGGAAACACTTACTGTACATTATGTGTTGTCCATCTATAATATTCCTTTCATACTTCTTCATAATCCAAGAGAGCCCGAGATGGCAAATTTTAAATAAGAGGACTGAAAAAGCGAAGAATACTCTAAAACTGATAGCCAAAACGAACAAATTAGACGTAAATTTAGCGGTTGTAGATAATTTAAGTGAAGATCAGTTAAAGAGAACATGCAGTGACGAAACCAAAAGCAAAAGGGAAGGTTACAAAGATGTATTCAAATCTAGAGAAATGGTTAAACGAATATTTGTCGCATCTATCTGTAGATTTGCAGTTAGTTTTATATACTATGGTCTGATTGTGAATTCTGTTTGGTTGCCGGGAAACAAATATACAAACTTTATGTTAGCGGCTGTAATGTCGTTTCCAGGAGAACTGATTTCTATGTATTTTATGAACAAATATGGGAGGAAAGTGCCTTTATGTTTGGGATATTTGTTATGTGCTGCTGCATGTATAGCGAGTGGATATGTTTCTGATCGTAAGTATATTTATTCAGATTATTTTAATCATTAAGAATATTAATATTTGTTTATATTATAGAGCGCATCGTACAAATACCTACATCATAGCGCAAACATCTATTATAGACTACAAGCCCGCATAGGACAAAAATATGGGTCAAATGAACCA
>CAJQZN010038623.1:0-12178 GCA_907164685.1 Colias eurytheme | reverse complement strand
ACTGTTGGTATACTAAGCTCAAAGGAGGTTATAGTTTTGCATACGCTGAGTACGTAAAAAATACTTAAACAGCATAATTACGTCAAAAATTTTTTGCTAATTTTTTCCTGAAAATTCATGTTTTCTTCTCTAGCTTCACGCAGCCGGCATATACCGCTACTCTAATGTGAGCATTTTGTCTATGAAAACATAATCTTTAACGATACCTCACGTGCGGGTGGCAAAGTTGGGCGGGTTGCTTTTTAGGGGTGGTACATATAGAGTTTAAAGAATTCATCTATTTGAAAAAAAACTTCGTCTGGAATTTTTTAACTATTTTTAACGTGATCAGTGTATGCAGAACTACAAGTCCCTTCGCGCTTAGTATACCGATACTGGGACACTCTGTATATACAGGGTGTCCGACTGTTGGTATACTAAGCTCAAAGGAGGTTATAGTTTTGCATACGCTGAGTACTTAAAACATATTTATAAAATTCCAGACGCATTTTTTTTTCAAATAGATGAATTCTTAAAACTCTATGCATACACCCATAACAAGCCTTAGTATACCAATAGTGTGACACCCTGTATAATAGCTCTGTCTGTAATAGAACACAGTCTATCTCTATCGCAACACTCTAAATACCAGTTAGCAGAAATAAAAACCCTTAATACTACTTAAGCATAACCTTGTCATCAAAATGCGCTTTCACTGTCACAAATAACCTGCTTAATTGCACCTGTAAAAGACAATGAGCAACTTGCAACTAACAACATAACATACAAATATATTTATTCAGAAGCACTCTAAAACCTGGCATAATCCAAAGATAATTAAACTTAAACTAATTTCAACGAACAAAACTTGTACAAACGTACAAGTTTTCCCCAGGCACTAATTTGCTGACTGTACACGTCTGTAAATATCGTATATATGCATGTCTCAAGCTGCTGACAATGGGAAACGGTCGATATGAGTACGGCGCGAAAAAATTAATTCATTTCGAACGAATGGTGGATCTTTTGTTGGCGATTTATGTAGAAATAGATGTTATCTTTCTGGATTTCTTATGTAGATATTAATATGTTGTCTGTACAAATAAAGTAGAGTTGGGTTGAAGATATCTTAGGAACTGCAAAAAATCTTAATGTGTTGGATAGGGAAAATGTGGTTTTTCAGAGCTAACGAATTTACGTGGGTTATGATGACTGAGTTTGAGTTTGAGTTCAATATACATAATATTGTAATTCAATTGCACAAACACGTCTAGGTTTAATTTATGAAGTGAAACTTCTTTATCGGGGTTGTAAAAAAATTTAGTGTAACATTTTTTCGTTACGCGTGACATTTTTCATCCATCTTTTTCTTATCCCTACCACGCGTGATTCGACGTATTTCTGTAAAGTTGCATATTATAGTAAATTATTTTTTGAAAAATAAGGTCATAAAGAAGTTTCACTTATTACGTGTGTACACTAGTACACGCACACATTTTTTATACCTACACAGGTAATCTAGGACTAATTCAAGCGACTTTTTCTTATTTATATCTTCACTACGTCATTACTATGACGTTAAACATTCGCTTTCCACCGTCTGTGTCGTCTGTCTGTATGCTTAAATCTTTAAAATTATCTACGCAAAAGAGTTTAATGTTTTTTTTGTATAGATATAAGTTTTAGACAAAGTGAGCGAAGCCGTGGGTGGAAAGCTAGTATATAAAAAATGTGTGCGTGTACTAGCGTACACACGTAAAAAGTGAAACTTCTTTATGACCTTATTTTTCAAAAAATAATTTACTTTATGCAACTTTACAGAAATACGTCGAATCACGCGAGGTAGGGATAAGAAAAAGATGGCGCGTAACGGAAAAATGTCACGCGTAACGAAAATATGTTACACTAAATTTTTTTCCAACCCCGATAAAAAAGGTTCACTTCAATAATCGAGAAATATCGTAATACAGGTAGGCTACATTGAGTCAGGTACCATTTTAATGAAAACGAAACAATAACTCAATACAAGAATAACGTCTACCCTCCACAAAAGTAAGTGATCATACAAAGAACAAGTTAATACATAATAAAATTGAGCTTACTAACTTTAACAAGAACCAATTTACAATTTAAATTTTTCCCACGCGTATTCACAGTTGAACACCTGTCTACTTCTGGTTCGTTATTAATGTATTTTATGAGAAATTTTGTTGTATAATACTTTTACTTCAGAGAAATAAAAATTACATAAATCATATTTACAAACATGCTCAAATAGCGTTTAACAATCTGTTCCAACCATAGACAATTACAAAGTGAAGAATAAAAACATAAATAATTGTTAATTGTTTATGAGCTACATTTCATCATAAACTTTTCGTTTCATTTATTGATTTATTGGCATAAAATCGAAACCATTTTTGTTTTATTTAATCGTAGTATACATGCAAAAAAACTGACGGATTTAAAAGGCCATTTATTCATTGAAACATCAGAGTGAGCAGAGTATAAAAAGTCTTCAGCTAAGAACCTATTCTGGTAGGCAACAACCATAACCTATGTTATGGTTTATGGGCGACGCAACCTGCTTACCACCAGGCAGTGCGTCCGCTCGTTTGTCTCCCCATAAAAAAAAAAAAAAAAAGAACAGTTTTTTCGAAAGGGTCGTGTTAAGCAGCCTTGGGCTCTCGCAAGTTTGTACGAACATTCATCATTATTAAAAATTGAGACTTATATATTGGCAAAAAGGTTGCTTTTGGAGGAAATAGGTTATACTTTTAGCGGTAATCCGATAAGGGACTAAAAGAACGTGAAAGTTTTCTGTAGATAATATACTTAATAAAATCTTTTACAAAAAAATTTACTTTATAATTATCTACCGAAAACTTTGTAAAAGTATGTATAAAAGAGTGATCCTCAGAAGATCTTATCGTTTATGTGCAATTTCTTCCAGACTACGATAGCATAGACAATTTCCAAATGCAAATAGCAAAAATATAATAAAAATTCATTATTAACTAGTATAGTAGATAATTTATAAGAACTAGCTAAAACAACAATTTTTAGGTTATTTTTCATCCCATTTCTGTATGTTTGCACACAAATTGCGAAGAAACCACTTATGAAATAAAATGCAGTATTTACTAAAATGTGTAGATGGGAATTCTGAAGCAGTTAATTAAAAAGCTAACAATCCTCCGAAGCAATTAATTGTGCAATGTTCATTAAATTTAACGTAAGCACAGAGCTAATAAAATATAACAAATGTCACAGACAATTGTAGCTTATAGTCTATAGTCTGTGGTCACAGTTGGCGAGCTGCCAATGTGCAATGATTTCTTTAATTGTAACTTCTTCTGCATTACTTGCTGTATTTACTTTAAAACGTTTTTTGTGCAGCAATTATTTGCTATTTTAATTTATGTGTGTATTTTAAAAATTAAGTATGTAGGTAATATTCTCTGACTAATATATAGTTATTTGTGGGTAATATATTTAGGTAAGTCTGTTCGTTTAAAAGCTACTTATTTAACAACATAATTATAATTTTCATTCAACATTTCACTAAGTGTTTATTGAGATTCAATAATAAAGAGTTAATTTCATTGTAAAATTTTGCTTCTAATTATCGATGTAGTAAGAATCTGCATAACCTATTTTTATTGTAACAACTTTACTCGTTTGTCGTATATTTTCGATCATTTATTTATCAATAAAATATATTTCGAACTCGAAACTTTTAGGGGTCGTTCAACTTTTCACTTGACATTTTTCACGTGCACACCATAAAAATGCTACAGACTACATTCCTACAGATAAAAAACATTATCTAGACATGTTTTATACGATTTTTTGTTACACACTCGTTTTATAGAGAGAGTAATGAAAGAGCTATCCATTATGATGTCTGCTGCAAGCGATATCGATTTGTCTTCCGATAATGTTCACTGGGGAGTTAAACAAATATCTTATTCGTTTTGGGTTTTCTGTCGAGAATTGTTTTTTTTTTTGTTCGTGGATTAGGAGGCTTTAGTTTTACTCGCGTCTAAATAATAATATAATATAAGAGACATGTAAAGTCTCATTTTCGTGTCATGTTAGAGATTTTAAAAAAAGAGCGTGTGTACCGAGCACACGTGTAAGAACTGTAGGGATGTAACGATACCGATACAGATACCGATATATCGGCCGATATATCGGCAAGCCGATATATCGGTATCGCCGATAATAAATCAACCGATACCGATATTTTTTTATTAAATTATTTCTTTTCTTTTATGTTTTTGCATTGTATTTATTCATATTGTTTTATTTCTGTTTCTGTAATAGTGTTAAGGAAGAGCGGAACCTCCTGACACAAGCATTTTATTTGCTTACTAGGAGTGTTCCAATCACAACTTTGTTTATGTAAAGGAAAGAAAGAAATAATTTTGAATTTTTTTAATTTTTAACGTGATAACGTTTTTAAAATCGTTTTAGTCGGGTGACATGTTCATAAACTTGTGTCACACCAAAACCTCACGAGCGCGATCGCAGGTATAACGAGAGAGAGACGGACCGATCTCCCGTTTCATCTCGAGCGCTGCCACTGCATTATGTTATCACGTAAACATCTCGATCGTAAACCTACTTTACAAACCGACGCCCCCCGCGAATAATCCGGTAATGACCTATTACGGGGTTTTTCATGTTATGCGTTTTTCGGCATCTAGAAGTTAAAATACACCATGTAAATTTTTTTCAGAATTTTTCTATCTTTATTTACGAAGATATGAAAAATTACGCGTATATTCCATAAAATAACATTAAAATGTATTTTAAACGAATAATATGGTTTTAGATCTTTACGAAAAATAATATCAATATGCTTCGACAGTAAACATTGTTACGATATTATTCAGGTAAATAGTTTTCTACATTATTTAAGTAAGTGCTAGTACAGGCTTATTCGGGGTTTTATTAAGAAATCGATTTCCAGATACATTCATTATGGAGTGCAAGTATGCAAGGTATTTTTTTAAACACTTTCTATTACTGAGCAAATGATTTATACGGCCTTAGAAAAATTAAAAGAGATGAAAGTTTGATAGATAAACGAGACAGGCATCAGAATAGACCACATCGAAACCTTCATCTTCATCTTCATTAGATGCTGGTCATCCGACTCAGGTTCTACCTGCTACCCACAATAAGCCCCCATCAATATGGCTTCATGCCACAGAGGAGCACCGAGAATGCCCTCTATAGACTGGTGGGCCATATCAGAAATAAGAGGGAGGAGAAGAAGATTTCTGTTGTGGTATTTCTGGACATAAAGGGAGCCTTCGACAGCGCCTGGTGGCCAGTCATAAAGGTGCGGTTGGCCGAAGTTGGGTGTCCGGGGAACGTAAGGCGGGTGATCAGCAGATACCTGAGTGGAAGAGGTGTTAAAGTTACCTAACTTTCACACCTCTTGTCCCCCGCATACCTGCGGGTGTGAAGTGAGTAGAGAGACCAACAAGGGGTGCGTGCAGGGTTCCATAGGTGGGCCGCTCCTGTGGGACCTCTTGCTGGATCCTGTGCTGTGGATGTTAGAGGAGATGGATGTGTTTTGTCAGGTATTTGCCGACGACATTGTGCTAGTGTTTGATGGAGATACTGCTTTAGAAGTAGAGACGAAGACAAACTGCACATTGAGGAAAATTGACGAATGGGGTGTCAGAAATAAACAAAAATTCGCACCGCACAAGACATGTGCCCTGCTCTCGACACGAAAATTAAAATTTGACATGCCACGACTTGTAATGGGGAGTGTGGACATCCAATATTTCGAAAGTATTAAGATACTGGGCCTTACTATTGATGGCGGCCTGACATTGACCGAAACGTCGGGAGCGTTTGCAAAAAGGCAATCGCCCGTTATAAGCTATTAGCAAGAGCAGCTAGAGTAAATTGGGGGCTTAACCCCCAAGTAGTTAAGACTATATATATCGCAGTTATAGAACCGACTATCTTGTATGCATCAGCAGCGTGGGCACCCACTACGGAAAAGATGGGGGTCCAAAAGAGGCTTAACACCGTTCAACGGGGTTTTGCCCAGAAGATCTGCAGAGCATATCGGACTGTCTCCCTGAACTCTGCGATGCTGTTGGCTGGGATTCTCCCTCTTGACCTCAGGATACTCGAAGCTTCGAGGCTTTATGAGATCAAGAGGGGTGTGTCGCACCCGGCGGTGTTGAGGGACAGGGAGGTGGAACGAATGGCTCTTGCGATTGAGGACCCACATTCGGCAGAGCAGGTAGAGCTGGGGCTCGGCTTGATAAATGAGGACACCTATGCTGACGTGGTTAACATCCACGTCCACAGGGTCTATACGGACGGCAGCAAGATTGAGGGTCGAGTCGGAGCCGCCTTTTCCGTATGGAAAGGATATGCCAAGACAAAGGCCATTAAGCTTGCGTTGCCACCGTATTGTACCTATCTATCAGGCTGAGCTCCTAGCACTCAAAAGAGCAGTAGACATAGCCTGCAAGAGTGGAACGGCAAAGGTCGGTGTCCTTATTGACTCCAGATCGGCGCTCCAGGCGGTTACCCTGAGTTCCCCTCATCCCCTGACTGTACAAACACGGGCGGCCCTCCGAAAAGCTGCATTGCAGAGGCGGGAGGTCTCCCTGTTTTGGATTAAGGCGCACGCAGGGCGGGGAATGAACGGGCAGACGAGTTAGCCAAGGAGGCCGCTCTGGGGTTGAGGAGGAAACCGGATTACGATCTGTGTCCTGTTTCATTCGTCAAGCGTATTTTGAGACAGGCTACGATCAGCGAATGGGATAGGAGATACGATGTAGGAGGAACGGCCGGAGTCACGAAGCTCTTTTTCCCAAGCGCTGCTGCTGCATAGAAGGTAGTCGGGAAAAAGACATCACACACCACACCATGCAAGCACTGACTGGTCACGGTGGATTCGCATTCTGCAGTGAGGTTCTGATGAGGATTCTGATTAAATTTTTAACTGTAATAGGACCATAGTATAATTTTCATGATTATGTAATCATGTGTAATAGTCGTGTCTTCAGTGCAGTGTCTATTTTTTATAATAATAATAACTATCGTGTTTTGTGAAACAATCCAAAGTTGTTTCATTTACTAAAATGTCCTGTATTTCATAAAATATACTATAATAATCATCAAATAATACTTAAGTAAACTATTCGAATAAACAGTAATAGTTATAACAATAAAATGTACGTTACAGTTAAACAATCGAATAACCAAATAATAGATTTTTACAAATGTTCAGTATACAAAACAAATAACACGAATATTAGCGCAACAAGATATTACTGTTGCCGTCGAAAATTTAAATTTACACGAACAATATCGTAAGTGACATTACTGACCAGAGCTTGACCTACACTAGTATAGTAAAATGCATCCAGCTAAATTATAACGAAGCCCTTGGGACTACTTAAATTTTGTTGAAATAACCAGATAGCTGAAAAAATTAGCTTCCATATGCGATATTAAAAGTCTCTGATACTTGTTGTTTAATGGAGTTATTAAGGAAAAATGGTTTTTTATTTTTCCTGAACATTTTCACTTTTACGATTACCGGATTATTCGCGGGGGGCGTCGAAACATCCAATTTTTTTGATATCAAATAATTCAAAAATCCGCGCCCAATGAACGATGAGGGAGGCCGCCCGCGCGTGCGCACTTTGTTTTCTGAAAAAACTCTACCAATACTGCCGTCCTTTAACTAAAAGCCGTTAACCCTCAAATGGTCAATTTTCAGTTTTAAATGTAGGGTGATAGAGTTCAGAATTCTCTATCTTTCTGTCTAAGAATCATTTCTCTAGCATTAATAGTTATAAATATATGAAAATATTGTAAGCCGTTAAGTAACACAATTTTCAGCGATTCCATAACTTGAAAGCGTCTAACCAACACTACTTCGCTAAATTTCCTTAAAAGTACCTTAACCGCCAGATTTAATAATTATTTTTTAGCTTTTTACTTGACTAAAAGTACGTTATCAGATTATACTTGACTATAGGGACGCAAAAGGACTATAACTGCTTTATGATATGCTTTCATATAACGATTCCAATGGAAATCCTTACCTTATTTGCAGTTACTCGCCCTTAACGCTTTTTTAGTTAAGTAATTTTATTTAGGAAAAATTCTAATAACACTTTTTTGCTTAGCTACAAAGCAGCTAACCCTCATTTTTAAGCTAAAAGGCAGTTATCCGATTTTGGTGATGCATCAGTTTTGGGGATGAGAGTGATGATGAAATAATGTCGCTCCCAAGCAGAGTACCGATTGTTTTTGATTTTCTTTTACAAGACGTATTGTTTCTGATCAGGTTTACTAAGTTTTAAACAATCTAGCAGCTAAATTACGGAAAATATAACAAGTCAAAGTTACGAAAATTTGGTAGGTAATGGTTACGACAAAAGCCAGCAGCAGCAAGCTGAGCAAAGCCTCAGACAGCAGCAAATTTTTAACATTAGTAAGATTAAAATTTAGTACAACTATATAGAATCATAGTACAAAAGCATCCAAAAACCCTTAAACGCTGATTATAAAGTTTTTGAAATTTAAATTAAAACGAAAGTCATAGCTTAAAAGTAGTTATAGTAGCTTAACGACGTTTTAGGTAAGCATTTTATTACTAAATAAAAAAAAATCACAAAATGAAAATAAAAATACTAAATTACTTAGCTAAAAAGTCGCTATGGTATGTAAACGGCCGTCTTGTCCAGTAAATAGTTAAAATTTTCAGATTATTATGCTGAACTAAACGAGAAAAAGTGAATTTAAAAATAAATTATAACAGTTTCTGGGTAAAAACTAATATTTATATATAATTAAATGTCGATCGATGTATCTCACAATAATTATTGTAAGTGTCATAATTTTTAAGAAATAACGATTTCCGTGTTTTTTGCCATTTACTCGAAACTCACTTCGTGGGCTTAACGGCTTTCTAGTTAAAGGACGGCAGAATAGTAAACTTTTATTAGGTACTGATTGTATGTGTATTACTTAAAGTTTAACTGACTTCGTAAAATAATAATACTAAAATAAATGGTTTTGTTGTTTTTTGATTTGGCATTTTTATTTAAAAGAATACGATTAACAGTTGTCTCTGTTAAATGTTGGTAACTTTTTATGCATAATTCACTATTTATTTTTCTACCAAGCCATCGATATCGGTATCGGTATCGGTATCGCCGATACATTACTACAAATATCGGTATCGGTATCGTATCGGCAAAATCATGTATCGTTACATCCCTAGACTAAGAAGTGAAACTTCTTTGGCAAGATTCAAAGATAGGTAACAAAATTGATATTAATATAAAGCAAGCAATTTCTAAAAAGAAAGTGTCCAAAGTTTAATCTGTTTTGCTTCGAGGCATTCGTCCCAATGGACGGTAGGCTCTTCGCAAATTTTATATTTGAATGTATATTATTTTTCCCAGAAGTGCCTAAATAATATAATAATAATATTTGTCACCTCTGAAGTATGACGTCACAAACGATTACCAGAATTTATATTTAAAATAAATGCTTAGGAAAGCTACATAAAACCTTTTTGAAGTCGGTTTAGAATAGTTCAGAGGTCTTAAATTGATATTGGCTTAAAGTCTGGGTCTCGGAAACTTTGGAATATTTTAATTAAGCTCAGCTTGTAATTAAAAGGGAAGCTGGCTGCTACTTAGCTGTGGTCTATTTCAATTTAACAATATTGAAACGTTTTGTTGTGAGACGTTGAAATGAGATTAATACTGTATTACCAAGTTGTTAATTCTTACTTCAGCGTCTATTAAATGTTCTTGAATTGTTTATATACAGCAAAAAGCATATATTTATATTATTATCTATAGATTTGTGATGAACACAGTGTTATTTAAAAAATTAAAACTAAACCCTCTTAAGCGATTGATATTCTATAATATTATATTCGAAGAAGTATTTCTTGGTGCCGTGACGAATAGAAGTCTATCAAGAACGTTTTAAACTTATTGACTAGACTAACACAATGTTTTAAGCTCAAACTCAAACTTAGTGTTTGCATGTTCCGAAAAACGATTACAATATTTAACCATAAGCACCGAACAACGCATGAAAAACGTGCTTAGCAAACCGAAAAAGCGGCCTTTAAACCCGTCAAAAAGGAACAAAATTGGGGCCACGCTGTCAGGTTCAGTGACACCTTTTATTATCTGTCCCCAGCACGCGGCTTTGTCTGTTAAAATTCAACGTTATTCCGTTATCACGAACTGGCAAAAAGCTTTCGCATCGCTTTCAACGTCCGGCTGTGAACGTTAATGTCGAAAAAATGTTCGCGCCATTTTTACGTTCGCGCCAATTTTTGTGTGTGATGAGAGACGCGGGTATATGTTCAGGTTGATTGATTGTTTGTTATGTACTCGTTTAAACGAACTTGAACTCAAATATTTATTCAATTATACTTCGTTACAAGCGCTTTTGAATCGTCAAAATATTGAAAAATCATAATTTAATATAATTTACCTACAACTACAGGCAACTACAGGAACTACAGGATACTACAACTATGATTTATCTTTAATTAAATCAGGAGGGTAATTTAATAAGATTCAATGTCTACAAATGACTCCAATTTATTTTTCAAATAATCTAAAAAGCTTGCAATCAATCAAGCCTTCTCTTTTAAAAATTAAGTAGACTAGACATATGACAAAATTTTTAATTAGGTATTAGATATTGTATGAAGTGACCGTTTTATTATAGCTTTAGGAATTACTTACAATTCTAGGTCTTTTGAAGCTAGCTAGATATTAGTATAGCTAAAAGCTTTTAAAAGTTCACGCTAGTAATACTGTTCCGAGAAGCTAAACGCAACGTTTGCAGAGTGCAAAGTTTGATTAAAATAATTATTTGAATTATTCTGTAATTGTTTATTTTCCATGATTACAGAAAATATATATTATTTTTTTATAATTTGAATTAGTCTTTGTACTTAAAATTAATTGCTTTCTTAAAGCCGGCTACTCACGTAACTTCCGCAGGGGCAATATTGGAAACACTTTCAGTTGCACGGCGGTCGGAGCAATTTCAGCTGTTCTCAATTGCCCCTGTTTGCATATATACACATCACAATTAAGGAGCCATTCCAATATTGCCCCTGCTGCAGGTAGGTGAGTAGATTTAGATATTTTTTTATTATTTACCGTGGATAGCAGGCAATCAATAACTGTTTTCATTCAAAGTTATTCAAAAACGCTCCGCTAGGCACAACTATTGCAGTCTTACAGCCATTTGAAAAGTTCTATGAAAACCAAATGAGCACTTTTATGCAGACTGTACTGATAACTGACAACATAAATACTGCCTTAAATTCTGAGTTATTTGAACGATGTTTTTACGTTATTTTTTAAACCTGACAAAAATGATTTTTAATTTTTATTATTGTTTTGTAGCTTCTAAACGGAAATAACTTAATCACTTAGTATAAAACAAAGTCGCTTTCTCTGTCCCTATGTCCCTTTGTATGCTTAAATCTTTTAAAACTACGCAACGGATTTTAATGTGGATTTTTTTAATAGATAGAGTGATTCAAGAGGAAGGTTTTAGTACATATATTATAGTTTATTAGGTTTTAGACAAAGCGAGCGAAGCCGCGGGCGATAAAATAGTAATATACAATTTTCAACAAACTACAGCTAAGGCTATAAACCCATAAAAAGGGCTACAGTGATACAAGATGCGTAATTTATTACATATTTTGCTACAAGACGAATAATAAGTGACGGCTGTGACGCCATCGGATAAAGTATGTAATGTATCTTCATAAATTTTCGCGTATTTACGGGCCAGCTGTTACTGACGTCACAAGTCGATGTCAGCAAGTTAATATTGAATTCATAATAGCACCCATCTTACTCATTTTATACATCTTTCTCTGTATAAGTAGGTTTGTATACCTACGTTTTTAGTACCTACAGCTTAGATTACAAAATAAAATACAGATGGAGCATGTCAATCATTCATCGCCCTTGTCAAAGAAAATACGAAATCAAAAACGAATACGTTCCTCCGCTAGTGCTATAGCGATTCTAGTGTCATGCAATACGTCAAAAGGGGTTTGATATTTTAGTAAAAAAATGCTGTCTTGTGATATCAAAACGCTGTAAAACTTGTTCCCGAAAACAAACAAAAAGATAAAACA